>WNNJ02002689.1:0-131234 GCA_012934845.2 Pomphorhynchus laevis
AATTTTTATTCCAATGTTAAATTATAAAAGTTTTAGGGGTGTATAAAAACACTTTTTTGAAACTAAGCACCTAAGTGATAAGAATAAATTAGCTTAAAATAAATTTTAATAATTAATAATAAATTAGTAAACTATAAATAGAAAAAATATAAACTAAATAGATTAGTAAACTAATTAGTTTAATGATTAATAACGCATTTACACTAAAAAATTATTTTTAATTATTTATTTTCATTTGTAACTAAAAAATACATTAGTTATTTAATAAAATTATATATAAAGTAAAAATTTTGTAAAATTATAATAATTAAAATATAATTACATAATTTATTATATAATTAAAAATTCTTTATTTTTAATATATTATTTACCATAAATGACAATTACATAACAACAAATTAAATTATCGATTCAAACAATAAAATTTAAGCAACAAAATAAAAAGATTAAATTTATAAACAAATAAAATTCAAAAATTAAAATTATAGATCATATATCAATATATAATATTTCAATTATTTTAATAATATAATATTTAATAATATAATATTTTCAATAAAATAATCGAATTAAAAATTTAATTTTTATAATTAAATTATTAATATTATAATTATAATATAATATTATATTGTAATATTAAATATTATTAAATATTAAATATTATTAATATTATAATATTAATATTATAATTAATTTTATAATTTTTGACTATTGAATTTTTTAACTTTCACAATATTTCTTCATTAAAGTTTAAATGATATGTTAATAAAGTTTATTTGTAGCATATTTGAAGCGCAATTTATAAATGCAATTTATAAATTGCATTTATGAATGAATCTAAACAATTCATTTTATAAATGAATCTAATTTAATTTTCCAATTTATAAAGGAATTTTTTCGAATATTTAAGGAATCTAATGTAGTAGCTCATTTTTAAATTAAATATTTTCAATTGCTAAAAAAGTTGTTACTATTCGAGAAAGTTAGTGGAGGAAAAGAGGTGCGTTACCTACATTTTACGTTTCGGTCCCTCTAATGGTTGACGATCACTCGACTCGTCTGCTGTTTTGTCAATTAGATTGAATGAAATACTTTTGTCTTACATTTTGCAAATTTAATTGAAATCATTTCTGAATATAAATTAAATCTGCGTAGGTAGGAAAAGATGCAACCTTCAATTTGAAAACCTAACTATTATTCCTAATGATTACTTTTATCAAACTGATCACCGATAGTTTGCTTCCTAATTTTAAGTTGATATACATGTGCAGTCATTTTTACCATTGAAATTTTGATTACTATTGTTATTCTGCACGCTACGTGAATCCTATCTATAAATCAGCAGTTTGTAGAATACAAGCTGTTGGAATACAAACTCTGATACAATACAAGTATCAGCTTCTTGGACAAATTAAAATCAATCGACGATGGTACGTTGTTCAATGCACGTTGCTTTAATCTTAGCTTTAAGCCAATGTAGCACGCTACATTTCAATATTGATGGAACTCATCAGCTACTGATCCAATAATTATGTTTCCCGTTTTGGTCCTTTTAATACTGGCTTACGATCACTCGACTCGTCTGATTTAATCGGCAATTAGATTTAATTAAGGACTTTCCTATTATATTTTGCGAATTTAATTAAAATCATTTACTCACTCCGGTGGACTGACAGCGAAGACACGAGATAAATATTGTTCAACGATCATGGAGAAAATATTTCTAAAACGAATCAACCAGCAAAAGATGTACTAATGCTCACACTTTGATGGACCAACTACAACAGTTGACCATCAGCCTGCCTGAATCATGCAATCTGAATAAGATGCATGTACCTGAATATTGTGTAGGATCCAGTCCTATCACATATTAGTGGCTTAAAATGGCTCTTGAGAATTAATTCATACTCTGGATCATCAGAAAATTGGCGTTACATTTGTAGGACGTTCCCATAAATGTTTGTGATAATAGATACGGAACGAATTCTTAGACTGTCTAGAAGAAGAAACGTTGTATTGGTCTAGGAGAGGGAACAGCTGTTCTTTGTCTCATAGGACAGCTGAAGGTTTACTTCTTGACTGGTATTGAAAGCTTTTGAGCGGTAGAGCGATATAGGGGTAGTGAGCAATTTAGTGGTCAACTTTCTATAGCTAATCTCACTGTCGATACTGTCAGAAATCTGATTAATTACTCCACAGATAGATACCCTTGGATAATGCGTACAGTGTTCTCGGTGATACCTTATTTATTCAGGCCACTAATAAGAGACATTGTTGATTAGATGTCAGGTAAAGAGGACAAGTATGGAGCCTTACAACGAGGACTCGTACGGCTGATGAAAGGAAACCTCATAGTTGACGATTGTCTTAGAACACTTAGTGAACAGACTCCCCACTCAGTGGTCCGTGCGCAACAGGAAATGTTCATTGAACGTGACCTGGAATACATTGATCTAGGATCTTTGTTAGGAGAGCTTGTTCGACTACGATCTTCATCGTATCAACAACATCCTGAGGTATCTAATATAACCGACATCTCTCCACTCTTGTTACATGGTCAGTCACCAAAGCACATACGCTCGATTTTCCGCTATGTAGTTCAAATCGACATCAAAGTATGATAAATCAGATATTAATTAATTTATGATTAAATTAAGACGGGTGTATTAAGCACTTTATGATAAAAACGAACGAACTGTGACTCATCCCATGGAAGTAATTAATATGTTGGAAATACGACATAGAGTATAAAAGATGTCGTTTACAACCCTTACTTAAAGCCCTTGAAAAAATAGTACATAACTATGTAATAATTGTTGCAGTATTTATATGAAAAATATTTGATATATCATATAAATACGCCATGCTGACGAGTTTAATAACAGTGCACTGTAGAATGTAAGGTCTCGCTATTTATCTTTCCTTTCTAAACTATCGTATTGTTATGCCTAGTGTCTTCCCTTTGCCTATTTTAATTAATATTTACGATTTTGTGGACTTGTTCATCCGCATTTGCCACCCATAAAGCTCATCTATTTCTTTCTCATTCTAAGTAATTGTGCAGTCATTGCTACAATTGGAATTTCTTATAACAACGCTAGTTGCTTCAATCCTATATTTATAAGCCAACAGCAGTACACCGCATTTTAGTATTGGTGGACCACATCAGCTACTGATCCAATATCTACGTTTTGCGTTTCGGTTTTTATAATGTCGACTGACGGTAACTCTGAAATCATAAATGATTTCAATTGAATTTATAAAATGTAATATAAAAGTCTTTCATTCAATCTAATTGTCAATAAAGCAAACAAGCCAACATTAACTATTTTCAAACTAGTCATCAATAGTTTGCTTCCTAATTTTAAGTTAAAAATTAGGAAGCAAACTAGGAAGCTCCCATACATCAACATCGGATGATGTTGATGTATGGGAGCGTGTGGGAGAGTTTTAAATAGTTAGAATAATTGAATGAATTATTAAGGAACAAAAAATAGCAGATACTGTGTTTGAAGGATGGAAAGGCGGCGGTTGAATTGATGGCACTAGATAGTTTATTTCATAGAATAGAAGCGTCAATAAATAGGGAACGCCGACCATAGTTTGAAGAAAATAACGGAATATAGTTACATAAACAAAGATTAATGGAGGTGAGGTGGAATTTGGTAAGCGTAGGAAGATGCAGATATGAAGCCGGATTTGAGGAAAGGAGTCGAAAAGTGATACAAAGGATACGAAATAGAATGCGGTTTTCAATAGCTATCCAGTTGAGGTTAGAGAGGCAATAGGAAATGTGATCAAAACGACGGAGACGAAAAAGAATACGTACGGCGAAATTCACAAGGCGTTGGAGAGGAAGAAGATATGATTTAGAGAATAAAGCAAAAGGACTGAGGCAATAGTCGATCTTTGGAAGAAAAAGACTGAAGATAAGAGAGTGACATAAGCTAATATTAAGCGAGTTCCTAACATTGCGAATGTTACGAATTAAGAGATTGCAAGATCGGATTTTATCGAGAACTAATAGATCTAGAGAAAGACAGTTGTCGAAGTGAACTTCTAAGAAAATAAGATCATCAATAGAAAGAACGGTCAAATTAAAGTTTTGACTTGAATGGTTTAGATCAAAACGAAGCGAGGAAATATGCTTGGAGATGGAGATAAGACAATTAGTATAAGGGGCGGATAGATCATCGATAATATGAGAGGGAGAATGAAAGTAAAGGAGAATATCATCAGCATATTGCATGATGCAGAAGTTATTATCACATTTAATGCCGGAGAGATCACAAAGAAGAAAGAAAAGAATTGGTCCTATCACAGATCTTTGAGGAACGCAACAGGAGAGATAAGAAGGGATATATAAAAACGCATTGGAATATACACGAACAGATCGTTCGAAGAAATAAGAGGAGAACCATGATACAGTAGCAGAAAAAACCATAGTTATGGCAAAAGGAATGAAGGAGGATGTAATGGTCAGCAATATCAAACGTAAAAGAAAGATCAAGGGAAATTACGACACTGCAGAGTTTCTTATCACGAGCAAGAAGTCAGAGAAAACTTTGTTGCAGGCCAACTACGTAGAATGATGATATCGAAAATCAGATTGAAAAGGAGGATAGAGTTTGGACAAAGAGAGATATATGTTAATCTGATTCAACACAATATGTTCAATAAGTTTAGAGACAGTTGGAAGGTTAGAGATAGGGCGATATGAGGAAGGCAGCAAGAGGTCAAGGGAAGGCTTCTTGAGCGGTGGTCGAACAATGGCGGATATTCAAGCAGGAGGAAACAAACCACTACGAATGGAATAGTTAAGCATTGAGGTTAGGAAATAAGCAAGTTGAATGACCAAAAATTTTAATATAAGTAGGAAGCGGATCAGCAGAATATGCTTTGCTACGTAAAGATAAAAGCACATGAGAAACCTCGTCGACAAATACAGGAAGTTGAAAGAGTTCAGGAAGACGAATAGGATAGTTGAATCGAGCTTCGATTAAAGATAAATATAAAATTTATATTAATCGAGAGTGCTAACAGAGGTATAAGACGACAGTATAGTGCTCAGAGTATTCCATTTAGATCTTGGGTTAGATAAATATGGAAGCTTGTTCTTCCAAAAGCGCAAAGACTTACTACGGAAGTAATTCTAGACGAATGACGAAGAAGACACTTTGAACGCATGCAGTGAGATTCAAACCTTGGTGCATAGTAAGTTAGACGATGAGTAAATAGTTGGCATTAAAGAATATTGTGGAATATATAAGAGAGATTAGAATCAAAGAAATTAGACATATAGTCAGGACGTTGTAAAGTGAAAGACGAGGACATGAGAGGATATATAATTATTTGAAAACGAAATTGAGGAAGATCAAGACGTTTGCACTGTCGACGGATAATAGGTGACGGAGAGAAATAAGAGCGTTGAATAGGAAAATATAGGATAATAAGAACACTGTTGGATAGGCCAGGATTCAAAGTAGGAATAACGGCGAAGGAAGATAGGCTATTAGGAACATCGATTAAATCAAGAACACTACAAGAATGTGAGTAAAAGTGATAAATTTTACTCAATTGTATCACCGCTTTTCATGATATCACCGCTTTTCATGATAGCATGAAAAGCGGTGATAAAATCATTAAAACCGGTGATAAATGTTTGGGTATCAAGAAAGCCTTCATAAGAAAGTCTTTCATTTAATTTAATTGTCAATTAAGCGAAAAATTCGATCGATCGTCAGCCAACATTAAAATGATAATAACGTGAACACACAACACTACACGTTTTGATTTATGTTTTACACTTGTAACAGGACGCAACTATTAGGACCCGACTCGTCGAAGTACACAGTCAGTTAACTTGAATATTTGGTAGTGTCATAAGTTAGCTTCTTTTATATTAAGAGTATAAAGAAAAGTTGGCCAGCCCTAATAAAGACTATTCAATAAACCTACCGTTCAATCAGATAATAAATTATTATAACAATTTGAATATAAACACTATTCATTTTATATTTTAAACATAAATGTCAAAGGCATAAATATTAATTGAATTAAGCTTTTGAACTAGGCTTTTTTACTTTTTAAAAACTAAAGTCTAACTCTAATTGAGGTGATCAAACAATTAGTTGATATAAAAATTCATCGTATGAATTTTAATTACAAAATTTTAATTTTAATAAAAAATTTGTCTCTGTAACAGCGCCATAATTTAAATTTGCATTAGAACAGTAATTGTTAAAAATTAAAATTTTAATTTTACACTTTTTTAATTAATTTTATTAATATATGACAAGTTTAAATTTTATTAAAGTAAAACATTTGTATTTATAAAACATTTGCATAATTCATTTTAAAATTAATATTTCAAAAATGAAATGTTAATAATAAAATTAATAGGAAAAATCAGATCAGGTAACTGAGTCTACCTATATTCCATTAATTATCATTGAAAATAATTAAAAATTAAATAATAATTAATAATTGTTACATAAAATTTTAACTTATATCAAGTTAAAATTTAAAATTGGAATTTTAACTAAAAGTTATTTTTTATGAATTGACTAAAAAATAATAGACGATGTGTCATATAAGGATTAGAGGTCATCAGTAGGAACATCTATGCTATCAGGTTTCGGCCCTATTCCTCAACCCAACGTAGCAGCGAGGCCGATACGGCAGTATTTTATTTGATAAAATTTGATTGTCATTATCTTATTTTATCTTATCTTACATTTACCACTTAACAGTTTAAATTTATTTAAATTGGTGTTGATTTATATATTTTACTATTTTCTGTTTGATGGTATTTTTATAGTAACCTAGTTTAAAATATGTATCTATTAAATTATTTAAATGATTTTGAAGAAAGCCAATATCATTACATATTGTTGCAATTCTTGAAATTTCATTATTTAATGTATTATATTTTATATTATATGGTATGCATGAATGCGTAGGCAAACATAGTTTTGAATATTTAAATATTTCATCTTTACGATATAAACTAATAGTAGTTTTAGTTAATGTTAATTTAATGTTCATATCTAGATATACACCTTCTTTATCATCAATATTGGTTTTATTAAGAATAAGGCTTTCTGGATAAATGTGCTCACTAATTGAATAAAAATTATTAGAATTAAATACACATATATCATCAATGTATCGAAACATATATTTCATATATTTATATTGTTTAGATTTAGTTTTTACACAGTTATGAACAAATTCATATTTTATATACGAATTTGAATATAAAATATATGAATATTTTACATATTCTTTATAAAAATAAGTCAGGTGAACAAATTCATATTCTATAACAAGAATATGAATAAAAAAACAAGTCAGCTGTAATTAGGCTACTATTACGTGCTATTGGAACAACATTTATTTGTCTAAATATAGATGCCCCTACTTTCAAATAATTTTGTTTTATCGAAATATTTAAGGATTTAAATATTGATTGATGGATATTTTACACAAATTTAGATTTAGCGTATATTAAAAAAGCCCTTAGAAAATAAATTAACCTTATTTTCGGAATAAGGTTAATTATATTTCCGAATATAAGGTTAATTAATTTTTCTAACACTTCTTTAATATAAGTGCATCTACATTTAAATAATTTCGATTTATCAAAATATTTAAGGATTCTATTAATTCAATTTTATCTATATATTTATATTTACTTGATGGTTTAATTCTTGTTAGTTCTTGATGGTTTAATTTTTTATTTAGTTATGGCTATTATAACATATATATGTATATCTTTTACCGAATATAAGGTTAATTAATTTTACTAACGCTTCTTTAATATCTACTAAATCTAAATTTGTATAAAGCGTACTAAAATTGTATTATAATTTTGAAAATATATTCCTTTTGTATTTACCTGATGGTGTACTTGCTGTTAGATATACGTTATAGTTCTTATAACATATGTCTATATATTTATATATAATTATAATTTATTAATTATAAATATAATTCTTATATTTATATAAGAACGCTATATTTAAAATATTTTACAACATAAAGTTTGACGGGTTGATTTTGTTGAGAAAGATCTTATGTTATCTATTTGATAATTTTGGTCTTGTAATTATCTGTTCAGCTATATACACATAGGTAGTATGGTCTTGCAACGATATAGTTAAAAGCACCAAGAAAATTTATAAAACCACTTATATAAGCACATAATCGACATGATCGCGAAAAGAAAATGTGGTGGCCCATTATTGTTTCTGCTATAGACGAATAAATTTCTTTGGTTTTAAGCTTTATGGCGTTTGTGTCCGATAAAATATCTTTATTGAAGCAGGAAAATATCTTTATCTAGAGCAAAGCATGAAAACTTCAAGCCACGTGGAACTCGCCACATACTTTAATGTGGCGCGCGAGACAAACTCGTAAAATGACTAAAATTTATTTAATCTTGAATTTCTTAAACAAATATTATATTTATCAATCAAAAAATTATAAATATTGATCATGCATGTTAACATCTAGATTACTAAGTTAATAATTTAACACAAAATGTTTTAACTATATATATAAATATATATATTATAATATTTTTTATAATTCATAATTCATTTATAAATAAATTATTAATTTCTTAAACTTTAAAAAAATTATAAATTTTTACAACTTTTAATTATATAAATTTTAGTTTTTATAAATTAATTATGATTTTATAATATTTATGTACAAATATTATTCATAATATTGAATAATATTATGAATAATATAATAAAGCAAATAATAATTGTTCATTTCAGATAATATAATAAAGCAAACTGTAAAAGCAATGAAATTGATTTTAGAAAAGCATTCAGACATAAAATTCCTTTTTGTGAATCTATAATTTATAAACCCTGGATTTTGTAACTCCTTAGCTATCATCAAAACCGATTAAAAACAGTTAGCAAGACGCTGGTCAACGTTTTGCAGAAGACACTTACCGATATTTGTGGAAATAATTCTTTCGTAGTGAAATGGATTAACACACACCAATTCATGCTTTAAATCGAAAGCAAACTGACAAAACTTCAAATGCTTGAGTTCGTTTTTATGCAGATCTGGCCAACGCCAAAGTCTTGCGTAGATAACGTGTGGGAATCCTTTACGACCGGCAACTTGTAGTCGACCGTCTAACGTACGCTGAATTGTCACACATTTTGTCGGGTGTGCTCCGCAAGTTGTAATCGAAGTAATCAAAGCGTCTAATTCATCACGCTTATCCTTAAGCTTTTTAACCAAACTTTCAATTGCACGTTTACTAAAAGTTTCAGATTCACCACCCTGACGATGACACATCAAATTATGTACAATGCTCATCAAGGCATCTGACGTCGCCATATCTTCAGATCTTCTGTTGATCGGGATCAATTTTGAAGAAGATTTTTATCCATCAAAATAATATCATAATTCATTGCTGAAAATTGACAAGAAACGTTCACTTGTAACGAGTTTATTTTTTGATTATGCTTGATGTGACAACAATATCCAAGAGAAAGCTACAAAATACAGAATTTGAATTGACAAATTATAAATTCCAAACAAATTTTAAGTTAAAGAATTAAAATTATATACACTGATTGACTTGTATTAAATAAGATTTTAGAAATTCTCCGTATACACCGCATGAAGATTAAATTTGCTATTTAATAAGTCGATTTGCTTGTTGATTTAATTCACTATAATTATCCACGCGTGGTAACTAAAATCCGAAATCGTCTACCAATAATAAGCATGGGCACTTAACATTATTAACATAACAGTCACTGCCTACATAATAGGAATATAATTAATTATAATCATTTGTTTAGGAATATAATTAAATAGGATTAAATTATAATTAAACCATTTGTCTATATTATATGTTATTGACCAACAAAGGCAAAGGCGTTCAACAAAACACATTTAAATTAAATCAATTCTGAGCATATAAAATATATTTATCAGCTATAAAGGACAGTATGTTAGCTAAAACATGGTAAATATAAGATAAAAAGCATAATGTAATTATAATATTAATATATTTTGTATATTAATATCATATTTGATCTAATATTTTGTATTTATTAAAGTAAATATATTGTATACAGTAGATCTTGAGCACTCTTAATAAAATCAATTATAAATCTAAAATAAATGACTAAAGTTCGCGGTTATTAATTAGGGAGCTAAATCATTAGCATCAAATAATATTTTGTAGGCATGATATTCACAACAGGCAGAAAATATAACAGCGTTTGGATAATAACCCTTTTTAAGCTATGGTTGAAAACAAACTAAAAAATCACAGTGTATGTGTGATCGATAAGTTATTATTTTTACATAAAACTTAAACATAAATTGAAAAATATCAAATATAATGTTAAAATGTTTAAAATGATCATATATTAATTGAGCATTATAATATTCTGAAAGCATATCGGAACATCATTCTTTCGTGTTTACTTGCGATCGATTGTCAATTTCAACGTTTTAATTCTTTTTTCCTAAATTGCTTGAACGCATAACGAGAACTGGTTATTTTAATTAGATGACAAGGATTGTTTTTATACGATTGTTCTTGAAATAGGAATAAACGTTCACACTTGAGGACTTTATCTAAATAAATGTGCGCTGATATAAAGATATTCCTTCCTGCTCTGCACTGACATCTACCACAAACCATAGATATCAGATTTTGTGTATATAATGAACGCAGAGAATAGCATCAAACAGGAACATAATACAGTAAACAGCTTAACGGCAAGTTAATTATTTAAGCTATGTTATATATAAAATTACTCAATAAACTTATTGCCTAGTCGATTGAATTAGAGGAACAAAGATAATTTTACATTGCTAACAAAAAGATATATTTGCAAATTTACATATTTATCATGTTCAGAAACAAAGTTGATTTGATCCTAGAGATTATGAAATTTTTTTTTAATTTTATAATCACATTATAGTTATGATTTATTAATCACAAATTATAAGAAACTAATTATTTATTTAAAATATAATTAACAAATTATTTATTATATTATTATCTCATATAACTTATGATATATATAGTAATATATAAATTTTAGTAAATTAAACTTAAAATCATTTTCAAATTATATAATCACATAATGATTATAATTCCTATATAGTAATATATAAATTTAAATAATAAAAATTAAAATCATTTTGAAATTCTATAATCACATTATAATTTTGATTCATTACATACAAATTATAATTAATAAATTATTTATTATATTATTAATTCATATAAATTATATTCCATAAAGTATCATATAAATTTTAATAAATAAAATTTAAAATAATTTTTATTATATAATTATATAAATTATTAGTGATAATATTAAATTTTTAGTGATATAAATTATTATATCAGTGATATAAATTATCATCGTTATTATAATTTATTTTAATTAAAATTACCAGATAAAAGCCAGGTATAATCCCAACTGTAATAAGGTGATTGTAGTTTTTGATAATGATATCTAACCAGTCTCGAAATATTAAAAATAATTTCACAGTTTATTTTCTGAAAATGACTCTGAATCTTAAAAATATTTACAATACCAGCTGGGCTATTTCCGTTTCAAATTTTTATAATTATAATTTATTAATTATTAATTAAAAGTTATATATAATTTATATTAGTGATATAAATTGTCACTGTTATTATACATAATCATTGGTATATATAATCATTGTTATATCACTGTTATTATATTGTATATAATCATGGATTATTATATGCAATCAATTACTAACAGTTGCTATAGAATCATTCTGTATAAGAATGTATATGTTATCGATGGTTCCAGCATTATAATTGGAGAAATGATAAATATTATCATGCTAAGAAGCGATATCGGTTAGGCGATCATCAAGACCAATATTTATAGCGTTGGTCTTAACTGCCAGGTCTACTTTTTAGAACATTATAAGTAAATATTATCGAGTATGGTATGTGTAGTGTTTGCAAATTCATGAATTAAAAGAAAATTACGAAAACGAAGAAAATAATTTTAAATTACGAAGATCTTGTTTGCAAAAATGATAGTAGATCGCCAAAAATAACGAGAAAAGTATAAAAGGGTCGCTTTAAAAAATAATGTCAGATACTTAGTGCTCGTTTAATAAAAAATGACAGCTGAAGAATGTCTAGGATGGACTTGATATAATATACAAGTAAAGTTTTAAAAATATGTGATTAATTTTATTTAATGCTTTTGTGATGTCGACGAAGCCAAGAAGGAATGACAATGAAATAAAATCACATCGAGTATCGGTTAGAGCGGATATTGTGGATCGCCGTATCCGAAAAAGCGTCATGCATTAGAGAATATAGGATCGAAATTGGGTTTACGGCTACACGTGATTAGGGATGCGAAAAAATATTTAGATATAATTGGGAATGGTTATACGGTGTAGTGTATTTAGAGAGAAATATACATGAGACATTTTCTTAAAAGTTATAAAATAGACAGCTGCTGAAATTGGAGTAGGTGAGTTGCGTGGAGTGCTCTTTTAAATAATCCGTTAGAAATGACGACGTGTTAAAGAAGATAAATTTTAAATCTATAAATTTTTGATTTTTGAGAATAACTAGATTCATGGTTCGTCATCAATATTATGGGATTCAAAAATAGAATTACTAAGAATGTATTACCTTCTATTTCTATATAATAGAAGAAATTGATTGTTTATAAATCAATTTAAGTCATTTAAGCCGATATATGCATAAAATGAGCGCTCTATATATTTCATTTAAAATGATAACTTTAAAAAATATATTTCATTTATATATTGTCTAATAAATGATAATATTTTATCATTTTTATTCAATTTTATATTTTTAATTCAAAAGTTTTGATTAAAATAAGTTTATATTGAATTAATATTATTAAACATAAATAATTATTACTAACATAAAATCCATAATAAATTAGCATATAAATTATAAATATACAAAGGAATTAGAAAATAATTATTTAATTTGTCATTGAATTTATTTATAAATTTTTAATATTTTTCAACGTATTCGATAAAGTGACAGAATATCACACAACTTGTTATCTTACAGTGTCATTAAAACAAGATTTATTATTTTTAATAAATATGTTTAGTTATATTTTAAATTTAATTTATAATTTATTAATTTATTTATATTTTATCAAAAAATTTATTATTTATTAATTACGTGCTCTTTTACTTGTGCGTATTTCAAGGACGCTTCTTTTTTACACTATTCAAGCATACACTGATATACACTGATACACTTTTCAAGCATACAATAAATAAATAAAGAATTTGTTATATCACCAAAAATAAATAAATACATGAAAAAGTCAAAACATTCAGTTCAGTTAGCAAACAAAAAATTCTTTCACCAATCTTCAGCGCCTTCCCAACTTTTATGGCCTCAAATCCAAGGGGATCTGAGCCCCCAACCGATCCAACACTCCGCCTTCCGACTGAACCATCCGGGGTCTTTCACCCCCCCCCAAGAATCCAATCGGCACCTACTATGCTAGGTAAACGAGAGACGAGGAGCTTAAGAAACCTTAGCCTTTGCTCTGGGGGACGTTTTCTCAAACATACAATGATACACAGTGATATACATTAATTATAGTATATACTTTAAAAAAATCAAACAAACGAAAGCTTGCAACTAAACGAGATTAATACTCATTAATTTTATTTTCACCAGCATACGTTAATTTCAAAACATCAGTTAATTTTAACATCTATAAGAAAGCAAAATGATTTCTATAATTAGTGTATATTACTGTGTATCAGTGTATGCTTGAAAAGTGTATCAAAGTATATCAGTGTATGCTTGAATAGTGTATCACTGTATGTTTGAATAAAATGATCTAATAGAAGCGCAATTACAAACAAATTCAACGACTTTGCAGGTTAGTGAATTAATTTCTCATAAAGCATCTTGTATGGAGGAACTTCCTCCCATCAAAAAATCGGTTAACATGGTTATTACAACACCCTCTGTTCTCATGGATACGAAGAACCATTTCAACTGCTTCCTGAGAAGTTATATAGTAAAATGTCCGAAGAATAGAATTCATTTTAATTTCGTCAAGACAGTTGGTACTAGCTATTGTGTGTCTTTCGTGTCTGAAGACCTGGCGAAAGACTACATCAAATTCGGTCAACAACATCTGAAAGATTCGGCTAATATAAGTTTTAAGCCTATACAGGCAACAATAAGAATCACCAATATACTTTCGTCCTTAGATGAAAAAGATATTCATGAACTCCAAGCTAAATTTCAGCTTTCCAACTTACGATTTATTAAAGGGAAAAAAATCTCACCTCTGCCTATCGCTTTTGTGATCACTAGCTTGGACAATACCTGACTTCTAGCCAACTCCAGTTGCAACCCCTTCATGGGTTGCAATTTGCGATACACTCTCATCAGTAAGGACGAATATACATATCCACACTGTAACCAGTGCCACAGCTGGGGGCACTGGGCTTCGTCTTGCACATATTAAGGACGCTGTGAGATCTGCGCCTCGCGGGACCAAGATCATCCTACCTCATGCAGCATTGCTCCATGTTGCATAAATTGCAAACTACAACATCCGGCGTGGTCTCGAAACGCAGGTGCAAAGATGTAGTCTCGGACAACAGCCGCTTCTCTTTAAGATTAAAAGATCAGTTACCTCATCCAATCTTATTTTAAACTCCCAAAAATTGCAAGTGATCGACTTTCGTGACATTCCTGCCACCAAAAAGAAGCTTAAGAGACAAGCACTCTCTGCACTTTCCTCCGTTTTGTCTAATCAACCCCTCCCTGTCTTAATGAGTCGAGTAAAATACCTGGGGTTCACTATTACGGTGAACTGGTCGGCGAAAGCTGTGTTAGATAGGCTTAAACTTATCCTGAAGAGAACTAGGTGGGCTCTGACACAAGATCAGCATATGTCATTTAATTGGGAAAAAAACCAAGTAGCGCCTGTGGAGTACTTGGGTTATCTCGGGATTAGTCTTTTTTCTACAGGACGTCCCCCTAAGCCAAGACTAAGGTTTCTCAAGCTCCTTATCACGATATTATCGAGCATAGTCCGCCTCAATTAGATTCTTCGGGAGGGGGTGAAAGACTCTAGGTGTTTCAGTCGGAGAGCGGCATGTTGAATTGGCTGGAGGGCTCAGATCCCGCTGGACCTGAGGATGTAGAATGGGAGTAGACGACTGACTAGAACGACCAGATTGTTTTTTACGATAATTCTTTTTTCTTTGTATGTTTATATTTTTAATTTTTATCGGTTATATAGATTTTAATAAAATATTATTATTATAGTATGCTTAAATAGTGTATCAATGTATGCTTTATAGTGTATCAGTGTATGCTTAAACAAACAGTCAAAAGCTTGCAACTGAAGGAAATTTGTAAAAATACTCGTCTATAATTTTATTTTGACTAATATGAAACAGTTCAAGTTTAACACGAAAGCAATATTAACAGACTTTATATTTAGTTCAGAAATTGTACAGCATAAATACATATTGCAACATGTTCCATTCTTCTATTTGAGGTTGAATTATGTATGATCCATTAAATTAATGCTACCTTGACGTTACATAATATGCACTTAGCCTATTGGTAACGTGATCCCTGCATGCAATATTACCATAATGCCTACATTATTGTGATCAACATGATACACATTGTCTTAAGTCGTGTATTCAAAGTTTAGTAAAAATAATTATCATATTATAAATTGACTGTTCACTCATATTGGATTATTTATTAGTGGTGATAATAAAGTAAAATATTTATTTAATCTCGAATTTTCAATAGCCTACTGCTATCATCATCAGGAGTCCTGATGATGATAGCAGCAGGCTATTGAAAATTCGAGATTAAATAAATATTTTCTTCACTCTCTCCACTAATAAATAATAAACTGGCATGATGTACTAAACAGTTTTAAATCACAATAATATATGTATTATGGTAATAGTTCAAATCGGGATCCCTTTACTAAGAAATTTCAGCTGGATCAAAATATTACACATATCACAAATGTGATGTAATATTACGTAGACTCAGTTAGCTGATCTAATCGAATTATAGAATTTATTTGGAAATGATTTCTTTCAGGTAACATTTCTATCTCGTGACAAGTAAATGCTATTGCTTGACAATTTATCGGTCCTTTACTGCAAAATATAAACTGAAATATTACTCAAACCTAACGAACTCATTAAATTATTTTGAGTCATTTGAAAAAAATCATTTAGCTGTCCAGTATTTTTATTGTAATGATTGAAACTTTGATGTAAAACAAATTTTTATATATACGTTGTCATATTCAATAAGAGGTGTTATATTCACGAGTATATATAATTCAATACTCGTGTGGGTACGGTTAACAAATATATGTAGGTACTAGCACATAATAAATAAATGTAATCTGCACAGGAAATGTTTTGAATTATTAGATTTAAATAAAAAATATTTCGAAAAATATTAATGTTTTATTAAAAACGTTTACTATTTTTTAAATTAGTATAAAATAGAACTGTCTTATCAAAAAAATAAAAAATTATACTTCAAAAATCAAGTCTTGGTTTATTCGTTGAAACATCAGCAATTGTCGATTAAGTGGCATATAAACTAATCGTCGATTAAATGATGATACTATCAATAACTTTGAGGTAGTGTTAATCTTACAACGCATGAAAAAACATTGAAATGATATAAGGAGAAATCGCAAGCCTCTGGTTGTCGTTCGTGGTTGAGAAGTTCCTATTTATAAGTAAGAACCCAATTCGAACATTGAATTAAATAAAAGGGAACTAACGGTTACGTGATTATAAACGCTGAACACTAGCTTGGAATATCTAGAAGAGTGGTTGAATATATTGTTGAAGAATGGTTCATTTCCTTCACTTAGTGTGTGATACGATATTCATGTAGGCAAGTTGTGTCATACACGCGGCTCGCGAGCCGCATGCGACCAGCGAGAGGATTTTATGCGCCCCGCGAGATATATTTATGAATTTTTCTACTTCAATTTTTTGTGATTTCGTTTGATATTTTTACAATTTGTAACATTTTGAGTTGTTATGAATACAATTATAACAATTTAGGAACTACATAACATTTTTACTTTAATAATATTTTTTATAAATACCCCATTTTAAAAATACCAAGAAAAATAAGTATATAGGTGTATATATAGGTCGTGATTGAATAAACCGCTGTTCAGGATCCATATAAGATGCGGGGTATCTAATAAATGATTGTCAATATACCGAACGCTCAGCAAAAAGGAAAAATATTTTTACGTTTCGGCTTTTCGCCTTTTTCAAATTGTAATTAGCTAGAACACTTATAAATTTTCTTGCTTGCCGTCTTACTTTTGTCTGACACTCCTGATGAGGCAATATATTTATTGGAATTGATTGACGAGGAAACAGAAACCATGCATCAGGCACTAAATTCTTTTTAATAGAAATGCTGTTTAACAGGGACACTTAAAATAGTCACTGTTAATAGTAATAGTCACTGCCATGCACAGAGCTTATGCTAAATTCCCTCCGATGATTCAGATTAAGGGTAGTTCTGTTTTTCGAGCTTTAAACACTGTTTAAGCGTGTGTTAAGGTGCCTATAGATGATTATAGAAGTCACGGTACTGATGAGCTTCGTTAGAGCGAAACGCGTATACCGTTGTGAAGTTTGTCGTCACGCATAGAATGACTGGGTTCATCCTATGCGTGAAGGGTTCATCTTTGTGATGAACCCTTCTAAACTGTGGTGGAGGATCTCTGAACACTCTTAAAATCTGGACCCTACTGATGAAGCTCAATAAGCAGAAACCGGTCTAGGGATTTGATTGATGATGGACTGTGATGGTTTCCAATACCCAGTTTTGTCCGTTTCCCCCGTTTACTAATTAGTAACAACTATAATGCCGTATCGCTCTGCGATCCGGGGGCAGGCTGCAAAAATATTTATATAATATACTGCCGAATCACTTTTGTGATCGCCTGTGGACTTGAAGGTCGTGTTGTAATAATCATCCTTGTGATGAACCCTTCTAAACTGTGGTGGAGGATCTCTGAACACTCTTAAAATCTGGACCCTACTGATGAAGCTCAATAAGTAGAAATCGGTCTAGGGATTCGATTGATGATGGACTGTGACGGTTTCCAATACCCAGTTTTGTCCGTTTCCCCCGTTTACTAATTAGTAACAACTATAATGCCGTATCGCTCTGCGATCCGGGGGCAGGCTGCAAAAATATTTATATAATATATAAATATATATAGGTATATATAGATATATATATTTATATATAAATATATATAATATATAATAATATATATAATATATATGCATTGGAAGTTTTATGCATATTTGGAAATACCTATCTCTATGAACAACTTTTCTCATGTATGAATTAAATCAGCTAACTGAGTCTACGTATTGTTATATAATTATAAAATAAACAAAACATAATAATGCTAAATCAAAATTTAATAATTAAATAATAAAATTAATAATTGTTTTTAGATTTTCTATAATTTTAATCAAGTTAAAAAATAAAAATAAAAAATAAAATTTAAAATAAACGTCATTTTTATGAATTGACTAATAAATAACAGGCGTTGTATCAGAATAAGAATTAGAGGTCATAAAAACATCTTCAGATTTGGGTTGCCAGAACAAAATTTATCTTCCAAAGAGAAAATTTCTTGCACACCAAAATTGGATCCTAACTTTAATAGCTTAATTGAAGAAAATACTCACCATCAATCTTTAAGTAAAAAATATATGGCTAATCATTATTCTGCATTGTTTCTTGTTTAAAAATTTATTTTTATTGTAAATTTACCATCTAAACGCTTTTGGTTGTCATTCAAACGAATGTATTATTTTATACTAACAAATTTGGTATGTGGCCCGCGAGATTGAAATTAATTAAAATATGGCCCGCCGTCTTACTTTTGTCTGACACCCCTGATGAGGCAATATATTTTTTGGATATGATTGACTAGGAAACAATAACTTATCGAGCTGAATTAGAACGGTATTAACCTCGCATTTAGTGGTATTAACACATATATCGCAATTCTGTCAGTCATTTTCAACTTATCGTAAACTGGATTATTGTAATGGTAAGATCGCCATTTTTATTTTATCAGGATAAAATAAAAATCTCACTGTCTTTTATTAAATTTTGGACAAAATAAAAATGGAAATCTTTTACAGTTTGTTCTAAATTAAATCATTGAACGAGAAAGAATGTCAATGGATATATCGAACTCTTAAGAGTTAATTTTTCGAAAAGACAAAATCAGTACAGCACCTTTTCATTTTTTCAATATTTTGGCGAATCGTTATTTTAGCTATGAACAAATTTATATATAAGAATATTTATGATTTGTGAATAATCGCATATGGGTATTGATATTATTTGTGCATTAAATTCTTGGTTATTTAAAAGTCAAAATATTTATATGGGAATACTAATTGAAGAAAAGACTCGCCATCAATCTTCAAGTAAAAGAAATAAATGGCTAATCATTATTTTGTATTATGTTTCTTGTTATAAAAAATTACTATCTAAACAGTTTCGATTGTCATTGAAACGAATCCTAATTTGTAATCCTAATTTGATTAGGATTAATTTGATTAGCTTGAATCCTAATTTGTAGTAATATTATTTGTTGCAAAATATTTCTGCGTATCGTAATCGTCAGGTAAAAACAAAATTATAACTGATCTATTATTGCTTCTATCTTTAATGCGCAAATATCGAGATCCCAATTATTAGTTCATATTAGTGTCATAGGGTGATTAGTCTGTGTTCACAGATTGAATAATCACATTTTATGGTCAATTTGAGAATTTATGAAGAGTTGACTCAATGCTCATAAAATAGTTGTGTCTGCGTATTAATTAAGACGAAGCGAGTTTTGAACTATTAATCTAGCCAATTCTATGTTTTACCTTATATCTATTTATTGTAAAAATCCTTGAAAATATTTCACTATTTTTTATGTCCATTAATGAGGCAGTTTCAAAGCTGATTTAATTTTATCACAACTGTTATAATTTCGTTAATAGTAAAGTGTAGATGAGATTTGTTTTAATTTCGGTCAGTAAAATGTAGATGATCTTATATATATTTTGCATATAAATGGTGTTGTATATCCACTTAAAGTTGTGTACGTCTTCTTTGCAATAGCTAACAATTGTCTTTAAAAATAATTTAGTTTTCTAACTGAATTTGATTATATCGGATATCATAAACTAACATGTCACATATTACATGTGATATTTAAATGAATAGAAAATCCGAAACCACATATTTTTTCTTTGAAATAGCAAATGTGTCGTCTACGTATCGTTTGTAGGCCAAGCTATCCTACTTTACAAACTTAATGGACACTGTATTATTAAAAGAAAATTTAAACTGCTAAGTTTAATTTTTTTATTTTAGTGTTTTTATGAAACATAAGAATCAATAATATAATTTGTGTAAGATGTAGATTTTGAATTAGATAGTGATATAACGTCAATACAAATAAATCATTATTCGGCCCCACTTATGCCTTGAACTAAAGGATCAGAATGAAACATGTCAATAATTAGTCATGAATGTTTCTGCTGAAAAAATCAATGTGAGATTACATCGTTACATCATAGATTTGTTGAAATAGTGTGAATTAAACTATAAAACTCAAGTTTGAAGGGTAATTCTACTGACTGGCTTTACACATTCAAATCACGTCAGAGTATTTTTATTCTTGCATTTTTCTTTCTTATAAATAACAATAATCGTAGTGTTTTACGATTTATTGTGTCCATACAAGAACCAAATGCCACAATAGTAAAATTTTAATTTATAATTAATATTTAAATGTTAATAAAATTCTAATCTGTTAAATTTTAACTATTTATAGATTAACTAATTAATATGTTTATTAACTTTAATTTAAATAAATTATTGTTAATTTGTAAATAAACAACAAATAGTTAATAGCTACCATATAATTTAAATTAATCCAAATTTAATATAAACTTGAAATCAGTATTTACTTGCTTGTAAATTTGATTACCGTCGTTTGATATGATCCCGAATATATCGAAAATCCGGGATTATTATATCATTTCGAACATATTTAATCTAAATGAATTTAAGAGAATTTTATAAATTGTGATAATTAGTAAAAATAAAATAATTAGTAGAAAATTGTATTTTAATTAGAGCTTAAAATACAAAAGCTAATTATCATCATTTCCAAAATTGTAGTTAGGGATTAAGCAATTAATTGAATTTAGATTAACAGGTTAATCTAAAAGTTTATATATTAACGTTTTTTGTTGTTGTATGACTATCGCCAATGGGACTATCGTTCGTGTGTGATCAGTTCACAAGATTGCTGAAAAATCAAAGCATCTTTTTTAATCGTATTTACATCTTTTTTCTGCTTAGGCCGAAATAAGATGTAAAAAACAATGTTTATTAATAAGCAAATTAGTCATAAATTTAGCAAAACATATTAATTTTGATTCTCCAATTTAAAATATTATGTAATCTTGATAATTAATAAACGATTTATTTAAATTAATTTTGATTTTGCAGTTAATATTTTTTTATTTAAAAAATATAGGCCGTGTGTAAGAGCTATAAATCTATAATGCAGATAGTTGGTGTAAATTATTAATAAATTATTACCTATCGTAATCTTACGATAAAATCTTACGATAATCGTACGATTTCTAATTTCACTCTTAAACCTTTCACACATAAATTTAAATATCCGTCACATATCAATTTTCATAAATTAAATTTATAAAATTTATAATTTGCTATTATTTATAATAGCAAACCTGGCCAGAAGAATTTCGATGAAATAAGTATTGATAATGCAGGGGCATTCACTACTAGTCGCTTAATACTGCTGGATAAAAAATCAGGAGTGCGTCCTATTAGTATCGGCGAGGTATCTAGACGGATAATCGCCAAAACAATTATATCGACTGTGTCTGATGATATTACTAATATTGGAGGTTCGATCCAATTGTGTTCAGCTCAACGATGTGGGGTTGAGGCTGCAGTGCACTCTATCACAAGCTTATTCACTCGTCAAGCGAAAAATGTGTGCTTCAAGTTGACGCGAGTAACGCATTCAATGCAATTAATCGTCAACTCGTATTAACAAATATCAAATTTACATGCCCATCCTTACTCACTGTGCTCTAAAACTGCTATCAGAAAAATCCCATTCTTTCAGTCAAAGAGGAGATAATCTTCGCCAAGGAAGGCTTCACGCAGGGTGATCCCCTAGCAATGGCGGCTTTTGCTGCTGCGTCCATACCGCTTATTCGAGATCTACAAAAATGCTACCTCTGTGATACATCGATGGTATGCAGACGACGCATGCTGCCTGGGAACGGCTACTGACTTGCTAAAAGTATGGAAAAGATTGCTTCAAGTTGAACCCGATTATGGCTTCAATGCAAACGTGATAAAATGTAGATTACTGGTGCATTCAGAGGAATTAACCAATGCAAGACAGATATTTGAAGGTACTGGTCTCACAATCACGGATGAAAGAATTACGGTGTTGGATTCACCTTGTGGCAGGGAGAACTATATAGTAAACGAAATCAAATCGAAAATAATCAAGTGGGTTACTATGGTTAAACACTTGTCTGCGATTGCTAAAGTTGATGCCCATTTGGTTTACTCTGTGTTTGTATACGCAGTGCAACGCAAATGAAACTACATAATGCGTACATGTCGCACTGTTCCAGCATGGTTCGAACCATTGTACCTTGCCATCTCTAGCAACTTATTACCCGAATTGACCGGTCAAAGAACATTGGAAGATGGCTTAACATCAGTCTGCTTCCTACCTACCAGATGTGAAGGGTTAGGATTTCTAAACCCAATAGAAAACGCGGAAGCCGAATATTCCTGATCCACACGGATGTGGGAACCATTTGAGAGTGCATACACTGGCACAGAACTGAGAACTTTACAGAGCCACGTTGCTCGGCAGATATCAGTTGAGAAAAACAAGTATCTGCGTACAAATTACAGACAGTTGCTGCTTTCTTAGATAGATTTAAGTCGCATTTGCTCACATTCGCATCTGAAAGTGGCGCGTCCTTGTGGCTCAATGCTTTCAATGCAACAAATACTTGCAATAGACTGAACACTCAAGAATTCCACGACGCAATTTCTGCCCGCTATGGATTGGAACTGGTTAAGTATCCAGCTCGCTGTGCATGAGGCTCCGTTTTCAATGTATACCATGCACTACCGTGTCGCACCGGAGGAACTACAATAATTCGGCACGATATAATGAGAAATTTGATTGTAAATAAGCTTGAAAAGGTGTGTAAAGACATGTCAATAGAACCACAGCCACGGCCTGTTCAAATTAATTGTCGATTCTCCAACACTACCTTGCAGAGACCCTTGTGCGAGGTCCGAAATTGCTTGCCGGTTTCTTTTCGGAGGCTCGATGGTGCGATCCTTTTTGGATATATGTGTTTTCAACCCAATGGCGTCATCGTGCTCTCACATGGCCCCGACCATCAGTCACGCATATCACTCTACAAGGAAGTTCGAAAAGTATGGACAACACATTGCTGAAGTTGAAAGAGCAACTTTCATTCCCGTGATATTTTCAACAAGCGGGCGCATTGGAGCAGAAGCACATCAATTGTTGAGGTGGATTGCAGCCAATTCTTCTACTTCATTGAAGTTGCCATACTCCGAGAGTGTCCGACGCATTCGCTCAGATATAAGTTTAACTCTTGCGTCCGCTGCCTCAATGTGTATACGAGCGACAAGAATGTCAGTTAGAAGCCAAACAGCAAGTAGGTGATGTATGAACGTGAACGATTGCCTCATAAAGCACGACGAAGAGAACTGCTCGTATCCTACAGGCGTCCACTTCAGAAGTATGAAAGAACACGAATTTGATGTATTACTTAGTTTTCTGTTTTTGTTTATTATTATTTATAATTACTTCTTATTTATTATTTAATTATTTAAATTTTATTTAGCATTATTTTTTAATTTATAAATAATATAAAATACGTAGACTCAGTTAGCTGATTTAATTATCTACATTATCAGCACACCCTATGACTATGCACACTTTAAATTTCATTTTAAAATTTAAACATTATGTAAATTATATAAAATCTCATATAATTATTTATTATTTATAATTATTTATTTTTATTTTTAATTATATATAATATAAAATACGTAGACTCAGTTAAATGATCTGATAATGAAGGGTCAAAAAACTATAATTATAAAATTTCCAGATCGAGCCGGTAAGTCTACGTATAAAATACGTAGACTAGATGATCTGATTCGTATAAATAGAAAAATTTGGAAGCAATAAAACCTAGAATTGTTCAGTTGTGAACTTTTCTAAAATCAAAGCGCGATTGTTCGAAATGTTTTGATCAAAGCGCGATTGTTCGAAATGTTTTGATCAATTTTATTTTCAACTTTTTCGTATCTTGCTTCAATATTTGAATTGCATTTCATATAAAATCACATAGTTGCAAATCAAATCAGATAACTATGTTTACTATTTTTATTTTTATGCTATAAATAAATTAAAAATAATGATAAATAATAAATAAGATCTTATACAATTTAGAAACAATTAAGATTTATATCAAGTTAAAATTTCAATTTAAAATAAAAGTCAATTTTTACGAATTGACTAATAAATAACGGACGATGTATAAGAATGAGGATTAAAGGTCATCAGGATGAACTGCTATATTATCAGGTTTCTACCCCTATTTCTCGACCCAACATAGAAGCGGGGCCAAATACATCTAATGACGTATATCCTCTGGTGAAATTTGATTATAGTAACAGATCTTCGTTATCGATGATTTACGATGACATCGTGATAGACCTTTGTTGGTTGTAACTATAATCGAAAATGCAAAAACCATCAAGCTAACATGACGAGTATACTCTTCAAAATCACATTTGCAACAGTTCTGTAATGCTATTAATAATATTAGTACCAAAGATCTAGCAATTCCAAACTTAAAGGAGACAGAAAAATTGGTACTTGAGAAAATATTATGCTTGTTTGATAAGATATCATCGTTGACTTTATCTGCATTACACAAAAGTGTCCGAATCCTATACAATTGTGCGGTATATTTGGTATAGAGAAAATCGTGAGTATTGTAAAGTAAAATGTGGATTGAGAAAATCGAAAATATCCACCCTAACCACCATCATTCACACTGCTTTGATATCAGATTTTAGGTGAATAGATAAGGCTTAAAGCGCTCTTCTGTTTTAAAACTTTTCTGAAGAGTATCGTTATTAATTTTGTCCAAGTTAAATAACTGTTTAAGATTTTATTAAAGCTTTTTACCGCACAATTGTATAGGATGCGGACACTTTTGTGTAATGCACATTAAATAAATAAAATATATTATACATATTAAAAATACTATCTTAAAAAAGCATATACCTCTATTTGACATTTTATTTTTATCAATGCTTTTATTATTTGGTTAATATCCTTTTTGAATATCATTGATATGCAAGGAGACCAACTGGGTCGTTAAAATATTGTCAATATTAAAAGGCATTCCCGACAAATAAAAATTTGAAATATTCTCTTTGGATATTTCGACACCACGTTGATATCATTTTCAAGAATCTGAGAAATACAAGAATGCATTTTGTATTATACAGCGAAGTTGGAAATCGTTATGATTGTTTGAATTCGGTTGCAACGTTTAACTGTGGTTTCAATTTCAATTCCAACTTAAATTTCAATACTAATAGTTTATTCGCCCGTTTTTTCATGTGTTTTTTCATGTTTTTCATGCGTATACACTGTATTGCTGCAACTGATGAGGCTTCTCAAAGCCTAAACGGTACGCCGTCTTGCAGTGTAGAAGCATAAAATTCTCTATATATAGAGAAAAGCAGATAGGTGTAATAGACAGTCCTGGTTGAATCAAACCTTTAATTTATTTATTGGTCCTGCGAGGATCCCAGGCGGCGGTGCTGTTTCCTTTGTAATCTATTATATTGGTCATTTAGTGATCACGCCGATGTCTATTACACTATAAAGAATTCATTGCATTGACTTCGAAAGCGCAAGCTACGTCATGTAATTAGCATATAGTTAATTCTTTCTGCTTTAATCTATATATAGTATGTTTTTCATGTGAAAACACTGTATTGTTGCAACTGATGAGGCTTCTCAAAGCCGAAACGGTACGCCGTCTTGCAGTGTAGAAGCATGAAATTCTCTATATATAGAGAAAAGCAGATAGGTGTAATAGACAGTCCTGGTTGAATCAAACCTTTAATTTATTTATTGGTCCTGCGAGGATCCTAGGCGGCGGTGCTGTTTCCTTTGTCATATATATATTCAAAAGGCGAAGAGTCGGTAGTCAGCCTTCTGACGAGCCCGGGGCTACCAACATGTGGCAAAAAGCGGGTAAAACGAAAACGGCTGTGGCAATGGCGCCGTTAGTAGTCAGGGTGTATGGAATTGTATATCATAAAGTAAGGATTCCGTAGCTGGTTTTCAAAGCGAAAGTCACCTTGTGTGAACTAGCAACTATTCAATATATACATATATCACTATGTTTATATTGTCACTACTAATAAATAGAACCGAATTATTCTTGCATTATTCAAAGTCGCTACGTATGCACAGTCATCCTATGTGTGACGACAAACTTCACAACGGTATACGCGTTTCGCTCTAACCAAGCTCATCAGTACCGTGACTTCTATAATCATCGATATGCACCTTAACACACGCTTAAACCGTGGTTAAAGCTCGAAAAACAGAACTACCCTTAATCTGAATCATCGGAGGAAATTTAGCATAAGCGCTATGCATGGCAGTGACTATTACAGTTTAACCATGCATCAGGCACTAAATTCTTTTTAATAGTAATGCTGTTTAACAGGGACACTTAAAAGTGTGCAAATATATCAAATATAATTTGTTGTTACACCTGTCCTGGGACACTCACTGGTGTACTCATAAATATATCACTATGTTTTCATCATGAAGAGGCATAAACACTAGGCAGCATTCTATATATCATCATCAAACTAAGAAATAGAACCGAATTATTCTTGCATTAGACTAAGAATTCTTAGACTAAGAATTCAATTTCTTAGTCTGATGAGGATATATAGAATGCTGCCTGGTGTTTATGCCTCTTCACGATGAAAACATAGTGATATATTTATGAGTACACAAGTGAGTGTCCCAGGGCAGGTGTAACAACAAATTATATTTGATATATTTGCACACTTTTAAGTGTCCCTGTTAAACAGCATTACTATTCAGCATTGCTGAATTGTCGTTGCACTCGTTGGATCCTTAATGGATACGGCATGTATAATAGTAGTGCACAGATGTGCTGAGTAAACAACGGTCCAGGATTTCTTACGAAATACGGCATTTATACTAAATGGTGTTGCTTGATAGACTGGACTTCGATTCACGACTTTCAATCACCATGTCACTTCTAGACGACCACTTCAGCATCGAAATGATGAGTACCCGGCAACACTCATCAGTAGAATGAGGTACACACAACCTCATTTGAGGTTGTGTGTACCTCATTTGAGGCTGTGCGAATGAGGTACACACAGAACGTCGGAAACGCCTGTATTCACAATGTCACACAGGCAACCGAAACGACCAGTGTGTACCTCATTCTATTAATGAGTGTTGCCAGGTACTCATCATTTCGATGCTGAAGTGGTCGTCTAGAAGTGACATGGTGACTGAAAGTCGTGAATCGAAGTCCAGTCTATCAAGCAACATCATTTAGTATATATATTAGTTTAAAGAAATACAAGGAATATATATATCTATGTATATATATATATATATATATATATATATATATATATATATATATATAATTTGACTACCTTCTGCATTGCGAAGGGGTAATGAACCGTCCTCTGGGATCCTTACTGCTAACGGATTCAATTGCATAATATAAATATTAAAGACAGAACCAGAATGCTTATATTTTTTAATCGAATTCAAATAACGTTTTCGAGCTTACTGCTCTTCTTCAGTTTTACTGAAGAAGTATAACTGAAGTACTGCTCTTCTAGTAAAACTGAAGAATAGCAGTAAGCTCGAAAACGTTATTTGAATTCGATTTAAAAATATAAGCATTCTGGTTCTGTCTTTAATATATATGTATATATGTATGCACATATATAAATAAATATATATATTCGTATGTATTTAGCATCATTGCTTTTACTTCTGAGGCTATTTGGATTGCTCTCTATTCGATTAATCTTCAGTTTTAATCTAGTAAAACTGAAGAATAGCAGTAAGCTCGAAAACGTTATTTGAATTCGATTTAAAAATATAAGCATTCTGGTTCTGTCTTTAATATATATATGCATATATGTATGCACATATATAAATAAATATATATATTCGTATGTATTTAGCATCATTGCTTTTACTTCTGAGGCTATTTGGATTGCTCTCTATTCGATTAATCACACATATTCTATTCGAATATGTGTGATTTAAAATAGCCGTAATATCGTATATAAAATCGGAATTAGCGAACATCTTTATGTCAATGGAGGTTGAGTACCACGCGTACCTTTGTTTATCTTTAGAATCTGATGTATGTATAGGGTTTTTCATAACATCGACACTTTCGCAAACAATCTCGACACACTCTGTAAAAAAATTAATCTATTTGGACACTTTACAATCAATTTCGACACAGTTAGTAAAATTTTTACTTATTTTGCAATCAATACCAACGCTTTAGCAATCAATCTCGACACTTTTGCAATCAGTCTCGATACCCTTACAAAAAAATGTTATTTATTTGTAATCAATATTCATGCCTTTGCAATTAGTATCAACACACGTAACGAAATTTTTATTTTTTTTAAATCAATCTTGACACTTTTGCAATTAATATGAACACCCGTAACAAAAATTTTTTTTAAATCAATCTGGACACTTTTGCAGTCAATCTAAACATGTTAGCAATCAATCTCGATGATTTTCAAAATGAGAAAAATGATGCAAAAAACTCAAAAGAATATTTTTGTTCTTGATAATTTTCATAGACCAGTTGTTATACTTCAAAACTTTCCTGAAAAAAGAATTGCAATGATCTTAAGTGGGTTCAGAGAAGCAAGCCGGTAGAAATTGCAGATCTTAATTCATTTTCATCTTTGCATTATCTTAGAACCAGCAGATTTTTCCACTGCGAAAAAACGAGAAGCGAAGGACTTTGACATTCATCTTCACCATTATAACTTGCATTCATGGTAATTGTGGATTCTTGCATCGTTCACAATAATAATCGGATCAGGAAAACCCTGGCGACATTTGCCATTCAATTCAGTTAAGAACGTGTCAAAATATACCTTAAACTGACTTTTAATTAATTTTATAAAAAATCACAATGTTATTAAGTGCCGAAGCCACATAAATATCTCTACCCATTTCGGCCAAGATAAACGAATATACTGAGTTTCAAACTTTTGATCTTCCTCTCTTGGGACTGATAACAACGACAAATCTAGCCTCATCAAGAAACGCAATGTTTTATCTCCTTACATTAGTATCGAGTTCATAAAATGCATTTGCATACTCAATGCGCCTTTGGAATTTCAAGATTGTTCTTCTTTCCGGAACAGTCACAAGCCTTTCAAGCTACAAAAAAACTGCTTTAAAACAGGATTAATAGTACTTAAAGATGCATCAAGTGATTCATCATTTTGCACTTTTCTCCCAAGCTGCTTCAATGTAAGAACCGCATTGTTGTCTACCCAAGATATAAATTCTTCTTTCTGTTTTTGGGACATTAAGATTCTTCTATTTCCACCTTTGAGACTAGCATTGACATTTATTGAACTCCCAGATTTTGATCAGATTGTAGCTTTTAAGCATTTCAATGGTTCGCTTGATATTACTATTTGAAAATCCATTTAAGCTCATCGATACCATAATGGCACTGCCTTCAAAAAAATATAGTTTTTTCTGTACTTGCGACGATTGTTGGTAGCATTTCTAACATTTTCATTGCTAGTTGTTGGGTTTTTGTCTTGATCGTTCATAAGTTCAATTTGCAATTATATAGTATTTTGTGTCAAAATTGATTCCAAAATCGTCAAGGTTGATTGCAAAGTAAAAATTTTACTACGTGATAAACATATTACTAAGGGTCTCGAGATTGGCTGCAAGTGCCAAGATTGGTTGCAAATGTCGAGATTAGTTGCAAGGGTCGAAATTAGTTGCAAGTGCCAAGATTAGTTGCAAGGGTCGAGATTGATTGCAAAAGTGCTGAGATTGATCGAAATTCTTTGTGTGACTTAGTATTTATTATCTAACAGGCTAATTTATTAACCTGTCAGTTTAAAACATTTTTAACCTTTAAATTTAGTTGAATATTTAATTAATTTTCGTGGTCGATTTATTTTATCAGCAACAAAGCCTGATTCTGACTTTCTACCTTCCCTTAATTATGAGGTATCCACGAGTAATATCCGGTCAACAAAAGTATTAGTTTAGAATTAGTATTTGTCGTGAATTTTGCATAACTATCTAGCAATTGCACTTTTTAAATCACAGAATTACACCGTCTATACATCATATCTACCGTCTTGATCTTTATCATCGATCAAATCAATTGGAAATGGATTGGTAGATATACTACATTATTTCAATTGATTTTTTAAAATACGAATTATGTGTAGGGTTTTAAGAAAATTCAAAACTGTATTTAATTCAATTTGCGTATTTATTTTCGCGATCGATTAGTGTTTGAGTTATTTACAATATTTACTGGTGAATACTACTGTGTCAGCAGTATATTAGACAGAACAGTTGTAAAAGTATTACGGATGGTTTTGAACATAAGCCTTAACTTTATCTGGATAAATCTGCTTTATAAGATCTAGCCATATGTCTGGCAACGTAATTAACTTTGACGATATAAAAATCATTGACATGGAGATTAATTATAAAAGCGCCTAATAAAAGTGACGTTAATATCAAGTTTCATCAATTGTCTTTGAACGTTCAAAACAGAGTTAATTCTTAATTTTTATATTTCCGATAATAGATTTGTTTATTGAAATATCAAAAATAAAATTGATTTTTGTTTGCTGAATATATCCTATAAATTTAATAGAATTAAGATAATCGATAGGTTTTGTATTGATGCTTGCCATACAATAAGTCATGTTAGATTAATGGTGTCATGTAGTAAAATCGCACTTACTTGGCGTATATCATTAAGTCATTATGAAAACTTCTGGTAATTAAACAGGATATCATTATATTTATGATAATTTACTTGAATGACGATTAAATAATAATTATTATATCTATGGCAATTACCATAGATGACAATTACCATTAATTAGAGAAAATGTAAAATTGTAAAAGAATTCTTCCGTGGAATCAAAACAGTTTTTGCTCATGCAAAATTTTCTTTAATATTTTTACAAAATCTAGAATCTCTACAATTGATCATCATTACTTGAAAAAAAAACATTTTAAGTAGACTGAAAATTTAATTTACAGTTAAATAATAGTATCCCAACATAGAAAAGTTAACATGGATAACGTTAATATAATATCAATTATCAATAGAAACTGTTGTTAGTATCAGGTAATGAAAACATTATCTGCCAAATCATTAAAGGGAAATTCATCCTGTAGACAAAACTTATCTTTACGGATCACCTTATTTTTGAGATCAGTGATAACGCATGGAAATAATTTAATTAATTTCTTGGTAATATGTTGATGGAATCTTTTAAAGATTGAACAAATAAACTAAAACTTTTAAAGTAAAACAGTTAAATATAAACAAATCTATATATAATGTTTAAGTTGATGGAATTCGAGTTTACTGTCTCGAATCAAAATATTTAGGCATAAATAATAAACACAAATAAAGTTATTTAAATTAAATATATAAATATGTTCTTTGAAAGTAAAAGTATTTGTCTGATTAATTTTCCTGTCTACGTTTGTTACCTTTAGAAAAGATGGCCGAAAACAAACGTGTAGTTGTTTATTGAAAATAAATACAAAGTTGTCGAATATCCTTTCTAAAATATATAAAGGATGTGATTCTATCAATTTCCTTTCTCCGAGCAAGATCGCTTTTATAGTAATTTCAACTGTTACGCATAAGTTACTACCTGTTTGAACGTAACGGAAATCTAGGTATGCATATACTTTTATATTTCATCTCGATATCTCCCTATAGTGTTTTGTAAACGAACTCCGCAATTGTTTTTCTGTATCTGTTCTTATTTGTTTTCAATCTATCTAGAGAAAGAGCGTAAGTATTCTGATGGGGAGAAAATATTTCTTTTTTTGAAATATTTTTATTTCTATTGTTCAAGAATCTTTCATCTCACAGGTCACTCGATTGTATATGCATAAAATACAAAGCCCAAATACAAGTGAAAATATGCCTTACAAAAACACATTTAAGCAGCAGTCAAACGTTAAGGCAGTGCGTTCTAATTTAAACGAAGCAAAATTAAAAAAACTGTGGTGGATTAATATTTGTGTTCGACGTGTTTGTCATTCAAATATACATATAAATGAAGGAAGCATGACTAGACATGTACGCGAGTAGAATGTACTGCACTGAGTTCTTTTACACACGGTGTTTTACGAAACAAAATATCAACAGCTGAATAAAACCTGAATAAAAATTTATCATCTGGGAAATAGCAGTAAAATTTCCCAGATATAGAAATGCAAAATACAAACACGGCTAAATGTTATAAATGGGTCATTGAAAATATTATGTTACAATGTTTTTGTAAAATTACTAATTTCGGCGATACTTTAATTGTAATTGAAATAGAACGGATTTAACAGCTTTAGAGTTAAAATTAAAACTGATAGGCACTATTAATATTATTAATATTATTGATAAAAAAAATCAATAATATTAATATTAAAACTTATAGACACAATAAAAATAAATCAATAATATAAATCAGTACAGTTTCGATATTAATGTGTCAAATACATCATTGAGAGAACATCTCATGTACAATTATTGAACATATACGGTGATTCGGGTTTCAAAAAACGTGATAAGAGAATAAGTGGGACGTATAATTCGATTTGTGTAAAAATGTCTTAGTAATTGTTAGATGTATATGAACCCGCAAGCGAACAACAATGTCTCAACCAGTAATTAATCAACTCAGGGGTTTTCACATTCATAAGGTTCCAAAAGCGGTACACAATAGCTAGAAGTCGATACAAAGTGCTTGGGTAATCTTGGTTTTGTCACTTGGGCGTCCTCTTGAAAAAAAGACTAAATCCGAAATAGGCGAGGTACATCATAGGCAAAATTTGACTATTTCTTAATAACATACGTTGAGCCCGCTTCAGAGGCCACGTAGTTCTTTTCAGGACCCGATTAAATTTGTTCAAGTTAAGTCAGAAATCCGGTTCATCGAACAGTTTAAACCTAAATATCATAATCGATGCATGAAAGAAAAGGGAGTGTCGGTTTAAATGTCGGTTTATTTCTGGTTACAGGGTTGGCATTAATTACAATGTAACCCCTGCGTTACATTGAAATTACTTCAGACGTATTGAAAGGATTTGTAAATGAGTTTGGATTGAGACGACTAGACATTTAATCTTATTAAGAAATTACTGTATTTTGAGACAGCATCCATACAGCTGCGTAGTGAAATAATGGTTGTGATGCCATAAGATGTTGATAAGGTAGAAGACGTTTGTAAAGAATATAATAGCGGCTGAGAACAAGATTGGAGATGGACTGGAACCTTTAGGCGCATCAGTAATTGGGTAGGACTAGCGAGCATAAAATTTATTTTTGTAGAAGCGCTTAGTATACAGCAGTATTTCCACTATGTTAACAATCTTCTTAGCTAACCGTAGGGACCTTAGAGAATGCATAACAAAAATAATGAAAATATGTCAAATAGCTCGGAAAAATCAGGAAATAAACGAATAAATAACTGAACACTGTTACCATTGCAAAACCTTCAGTGTTAGAAGAGCTCGTATTTAAAAAATAGCAATATTTAACAATATTATTTTGCATTTGTAAATACTAAAATACAAGCAACTTGTTTAATAATCAAAATTTGTAGATTTTTTTTAAACAAACGCTCCTGTTTGAACAGAAAAATATCAAACTATCAGCTTACAAAATGGCAAAACTAAAGGTATAAAACACAATGTCCAACCTTTCCAATATTTCTAAATCTTTCATACGAATTCTCTTGAATGAATATTGCATTTTTCGCTACAGACTCGAGTTGATTCGGGAAAGGGAAATCATCACTAGTCATAACCCCTCACAGGCTTCCTTTTGGAAGATATTTGAGAAAGAGAGCAAGAGTAAAAAATTAACGGGTTGAATTGGTTATTTAGAACTTGACAAAGTTTCATAGGTGATATTTAAGAAAGAAGTGTGCTGGTTGCAAGTAAAAAAGCGGGATGGATTAATTATTTAGTACTTGACAAAGTTTCAGAGTTGTTAATTTTCATACACAACAATGGAGCAATTTCGTCTCGGCAAACCACCTTGTTGGTATATATTCAGAAGTAAGTATGTGACATTGGCAAATATCTTAAAATTGGGTTCATCATAAAGGCCCTCTATCTCCAATGCGCCCATCTTCACTCGTGTCTACCAACTTTTGACCAATAGTCAGAGAAAGATGATTGCCATTCAAATGATTTTGATCCCCCATTCGATATTAAACAAAGAATATTTTTAGCTAAAACCTTGTTTAATGTCCTAAAAATCTGCGGCCCATTTTGATTTAAAAACTATCATATCTCTTTACGAAAAAGCGCTGGCACAAAATATCTGCGATTATCCTATCAAAAGGTTTTTAATCCATTATAGTTTTCATGGGTATGTTAGTGGATGCACTGTTAATAAGCTGTTAGTGAAATGATAGGTTTTGCCATGGTAATGACATTTTTTAGTTATCTAATGACGTATGTCTAATATCTCAGAGTTTATTTGAGCTTAATTTTCACATGAAAAAGCAAGAACGTTATTTTCCTAATTATAAAAAATTTATTGTAAAGTAACAAAGGCAAAAACAATAACAATGGCAAAAGTTAATTCAAAACCAAATTCATTGTTCAAAATCAAATTTATAATCAATAAGGATTGATTATAAAAATAGTAAATAATTTTTAATAATGAATTAACTACAAACTACACTTCTAGAATATTTAAAATAACATTTTAATGACTTTAAAGCGCTATTGACGCTTTTCAATTACTTTTATTATACAAGAGGAAACGGCTTAGCAAAAGATTAGAGATATACTGGAGGCATTATCATAGGTCACTACGTTACCTAAACGAATTGTTAAAGGTGTGGAATTATAACAAGATTAGAGAGACTGGAGGCATTCTCATAGGTCACTACGGTTACCTAAAAGGATTGTTAAAGGAGTGGAATTAGAACAAGATTAGAGAGACTGGAGGCATTATCATAGGTCACTACGGTTACCTAAAAGGATTGTTAAAGGAGTGGAATTAGAACAAGATTAGAGATAGACTGGAGTGGAGGCATTCTCATAAGTCACTACGGTTAACTAAAAGGATTGTTAAAGGAATGGAAATAGAACAAGATTAAATATAGACTGGAGGCATTCTCATAGGTCACTACGGTTACCTAAAAGGATTGTTAAAGGAGTGGAATTAGAACAAGATTAGAGAGACTGGAGGCATTATCATAAGTCACTACGGTTAACTAAAAGGATTGTTAAAGGAGTGGAATTAGAACAAGATTAGAGATAGACTGGAGGCATTCTCATAAGTCACTACGGTTAAATAAAAGGATTGTTAAAGGAATGGAAATAGAACAAGATTAGAGAGACTGGAGGCATTCTCATAAGTCACTACGGTTACCTAAAAGGATTGTTAAAGGAGTGGAATTAGAACAAGATTAGAGATAGACTGGAGTGGAGGCATTCTCATAAGTCACTACGGTTAACTAAAAGGATTGTTAAAGGAGCGGAATTAGAACAAGATTAAAGATAGACTGGAGGCATTCTCATAGGTCACTACGGTTACCTAAATGAATTGTTAAAGGAGTGGAAATAGAACAAGATTAGAGAGACTGGAGGCATTCTCATAAGTCACTACGGTTACCTAAAAGGATTGTTAAAGGAGTGGAATTAGCGCGAGGTGCACTTTTCACCTACGGTGAAAAAGGGGGTATTTTTCACCGTAGGTGAAAAGTGAGGTATTTTTCACCGTAGGTGAAAAAGGGACGTTTTTCACCGATACGGCTGGGTGCACTTTTCACCTACGGTGAAGTATTTTTCACCGTAGGTGAAAAAGGGACGTTTTTCACCGATACAAACCAAATTTTAATTAAAAAAAATTTACCCTTAAATATGAATATTGATTTAACAGACTGCATTATAAAAAGCAATAGAGGTAAACCAAAAATTGCTTACCAGGGATATTTTTATAATTTCAAAGAGTCTACTGCAGGAAAAAAGATTTGGAGGTGTAATAAGAGAGGCTGCAAGTCTCTTTTGAAAACAAATTTGGAAAATGTCTTCCAGGAAAGTACCTGCCATGACCATATTATGGAGGAAATTAAATTTAACAAAGTTCTAATCCAGAGAGGGGTTAAGGATCGAGCCTTGAAGTCTACAGAATCAGCCAGAAACGTGATCTTAAACGTTTTAAAAGAAAATTCAAAGCTCCAAGTTCCAATTGATCTCAAAAATATGAAAAGGTTGGTAAATGCGACAAGAAAAGCAAACAATTACACCATTGTTCCAAATTACGACATCCCCGAAGAGCTGTTTTTTACAACGGAGAATAAACAGTTTTTATTTTTTGATAGCGGGATGGACGATATAAACAGAGTTTTAATCTTCACAACAGAGGAAAATTTAAAACATTTGGTATATTCAGATGTTCTGATATGTGATGGCACATTTCGAAGCGCACCAACTTCGTTTTCTCAAATTTTTACTATACAGTGCAGAATAAGGAATATGTTTTTGCCGATGATGTTTTGTTTCATGAAACATAAAAATGAGACGTCTTACAATTCTATTTTCGAATGGTTAATGTCGAAAAATCCAAATGTGGGATCTAATGCTAAATCTATAATTCCCGATTTTGAGCAATCTAGTTATAAATCGATCAAAAATAATTTTAAAAATTCCCAACTATACGGTTGTGGCTTTCATTTGGGGCAAATTATTTGGCGAAAAGTCCAGAATCTGAAATTCGCATCAGAACTTATTAATAATGCACCAATTAAACTTCAAGTCAAGATGATTTTGGCATTAAGCTTTGTATCTTTAGAAGATGTTTCACTGTATGCTGACGAATTAAGACTATATATTGTGGAACAAAAATCTTTAGATGTTTTGAATCTTTACGAATGGTTTGTACGTCAATACATAAACAATGAAACTGGCAACAATCATATTTCTTTTTGGAATGTAAAACTCCGCACGGAAAACGGTATTCCGAGGACAACGAATTCGCTCGAGGGTTACCACAGACATCTCAATACATTAATAAACATAAAACAGACTTCAATAATTCCCATTTTGAACGAGTTGAAGAATGAACAAACGATTACTGAGAATAAATTATTTTTGTCCTTATACAAAGATCCCGTCCCAAGAATTGATACCGTAAAGGACCTGCTCTTAAAATATAATGCACTGCCCCTAGTAGATTATTTAAAATATATTGCTTTAAATTTTAATTGGAAGCTAGATTAAATAAAAAAAAATTCTATTTTTTAATTAAATTTTGGTTTGTCTCGGTGAAAAACGTCCATTTTTCACCGTAGGTGAAAAACACCCCCTTTTTCACCGTAGGTGAAAAGTGCACCCAATCAGAACAAGATTAGAGAGACTAAAGGCATTCTCATAAGTCACTACGGTTACCTAAAAGGATTGTTAAAGGAGTGGAATTAGAACAAGATTAGAGATAGACTGGAGTGGAGGCATTCTCATAAGTCACTACGGTTAACTAAAAGGATTGTTAAAGGAATGGAAATAGAACAAGATTAAAGATAGACTGGAGGCATTCTCATAGGTCACTACGGTTACCTAAATGAATTGTTAAATGAGTGGAAATAGAACAAGATTAGAGATAGACTGGAGGCATTCTCATAGGTCACTACGGTTACCTAAAAGGATTGTTAAAGGAGTGGAATTAGAACAAGATTAGAGATAGACTGGAGGCATTCTCATAAGTCACTACGGTTAAATAAAAGGATTGTTAAAGGAATGGAAATAGAACAAGATTAGAGAGACTGGAGGCATTCTCATAAGTCACTACGGTTAACTAAAAGGATTGTTAAAGGAATGGAAATAGAACAAGATTAAATATAGACTGGAGGCATTCTCATAGGTCACTACGGTTACCTAAAAGGATTGTTAAAGGAGTGGAAATACTGATATATATTGTAAGCGCTACTACGAAGATGAATCTAATCTTTGTCAGTTTTACTTAATTACTAGTGTGTATAAAGTCTTTAATCTATCTCCAATTTTGTTATATGCAGCATCCACTGTTCAAAGGCAACGTCTTGTTATAAAAGTTATGATACCGCATCAAGACGCAGCTGTAAAGATGTTTCGTCAAAAATCAGTCAATTATTTATATAATTAAATGTCAAGTTGAACCCATCTAACCTTTTACGACGCAAGTTGTTGTCTTTAATATCACCAATGCAAATTGGCTATTTCAACATTTTCCTGAATTATCGTAAACCAACAACTTCTTTAATTCCCATATCAATTAGAATACCTAGTTTTCACAATTTCGGTAAAAGGGACATGCTGATTCGATGTAGACATATCCTTTATTTATTTGATATTATTTTTACAAATCAAAAAATGAGTTTTTTTTCTCATTGAAATTTAGTAATATAAAATTTTATAATGAACTTGCATATATATATTGCTCAAATTTGAATATCGACCGCTTAAATAAAGCTAAGTGAAAATAACCGATTTGAAAAATTGCAAATCTTTAAAAGTGATACAATGCATTTATTTACATATTATATAATGATAATATAATGCGTTGAATTCTTCCGGAGAAAAAATGATATTGTAAATAAAAAGTGAGAATTAAATAAGATGTACATAAAATTAATAGAAACAGGTGTAAAATTTAAGCTTCATAAATTAAAAGTAAAGTTTTTCAAAATTAGATATAATTTGTTTTAAAATTAGATGCATAATATAATAGGTGCATAAATTAGATATAATAGGTGTTAAAATTAGATATAAAAACAAAAACTAAACGAAATATTTAGATGCAAAATATTTGTAATATTAAAATATATTTAGAATATTTAAAATTAAATTCCATAAACCAGCAGCATTTATTTGTTCTTGTCACTATGTTTGATTATGGAACAATACCTTAAACTTGATAACTCAGCGGCTCTTTCCGATATCTGCTAATCTCTAATAACATACGGTTAATTAATTATCAATATATTCATAAAAATCGAATTATATTATTTATTTAAATAATCAAATTACATTAAATTATGCAACAACTTCTTTAAACTGTCTTATAATACAATTCTTCAATACAGTTCTATAATAGAGAATAATAAAAAATAATAAAAATTAAACATAAAACAATAATGAACATAAAACATGAAACATTTCCTTGTACTTTCTATCTAATTACATCCAGTATCATTCGAGAGAGCCTGTCTGGCATAAACAGAGAGATTAGGGAGGTTAAGCAGTTTCGCTAGGACCTTGAGTTTCGTCGGAGTAGGGTTGTATATACGACCTTTATAGATAGTCGATAAAATCGTGGTAGCTTGCGAAAAGAGGTAGGTATAAAATTCGGTAAGACTCTTATTTCCTATTCTGGGAAAGAGTTGGATAGCCGCTTGAAAGAAGGCCACTCTGATTGGATCAAAGTGAAACCTCCTTCGAAGCAACATATCTTCCTCAATTCTCCAGCGAATTAGGTCATGAGATGTGGACAATTGTTGGCGCGACTTCTCCGTACAGAGAGGATTAAGCTACCATCTCGAGTGAAGCAGTAGAATGTCGAGGATTGAATTTGTTGATGTGCAATGAAAGGTTGGGGAGGGTGGTTTATGAATAAGATAACCGTTCCTAGCTCTGCGAAGTGCTGCGTTGATCCAACGACCAGTTCTGTCGTTGAAGTCTCCAAGTATCATGTCATTGCCGCTATCAACACACTTCTTGAACTTCTTGCAGAATTAATTGTAGCATGAAGTCAATCTATTTCTTAGAGCTATCTCTACAACAATTTGAAACGCTCTTAATTCTGTTATTTATTCCATTGTTTATAATTAACGAGACTTTATATTACTTATATTACGGATTTCTGATGATGTGCAGTAGCTAAGGAAATATAAATTTATGCTTTGTTGATCCAAAAATGTTAGTAATACGTTGTATAACTTAGATAGTCTTTGGTTGCGTCATGACATTATCCTCACTTGTATAGTTCCTATTCTTGATGCAGCAAAACGCTACTAATCGACCTGGGTGGGTCCTATCAGCTGCTGACCCAGACCTATATTTCATCTTTCGACCCTTATTATCTGCTTACTCCGTACACTGGTACTGATATGATTCGAGTTCAGGACGTTTGTATCGCGATTTAACGTTACATCAACTATGCTAACTGCTCCAGTGGTGCTGGTATACATTTCTGTATATTACTTTTGGTATGTAATCGTGTTTTAAAACGATCTATTAGAAACGTCCCAATGTGTGATCCGCTAGCCGGATCACTGTTTTTCATGCTGCCACTTGCAATAAATGTTTAAAATTTAACTTGAATGTATCTGTGAGCTGAAATTATACTGTTTAGATAGTATAAAGAATGTACTTTATAGTACCAACTAGATATTTCTAATACCGATCTTGTTTAAGAGTAAAATAAGTTAATTATGATCAAATAATGTTTCTAGGGTCCCATGTATTATTAAATTTCAAAAACAATTGTAATTTTCCGATCGTGCGTTTCGCGATTCGTAAATAGGAGCGGACTTTGAAATTATTGATTTACATCGCTATCACGAAGCATAAAAATTTGTGCATCGGTAAACGACGAAACCGTGCTATCGAATTTTAATCAGAATTTAATCGACAAATTTCGACGAATTTTATAGACTCGGAGCGTATGTTGTCATTTTGAAATACAGTCGCTGACATCATCAACTAAGTCATTGATGATTCTACAACTGCTAAACGAAAAAACTTGCACTTCCGTCTAGATTAAAAAAGGACACAATAATGATCTGACTCGATTATCTGCTGAAATTTATTTTAAGAAAAATTACCATTTAAAATTCCAAAATTTAAATTAGGTCTTATTAATTCGGTTACATTTTATTTTGGCTAAACGCGGTAGAGCATAACCTGGTAGCATCGAAACACCAAATGACACATATTTTATCAACTTTTGAGTACTTGCAGCTAGAATCTGTCATTGACATTTGTAGCAATCATTTGGCAAAAATGTGTCTAGAATTTTAGTATTCATGTATCACTTGAATGTTAATCTATAAATCATGACGAATAAATTAATTCCATCAAGAACGAGAAACCACCAAAAGCTAATTTATATCTGTTGTATCTTGGTAATTGATTTCAAATTTATGCTTAAAATTATAATTTGGCAGTTTTGCTTATTTGTTCTAGGCTATACGATACACGTTTAGCAATTTTTGTCGTCTTATGCTGAATTGTATTTCGATAAAGTCAATATCTTCATAAACAAGGCCAATAATACAGTCATTTATGTACGTTTTTATTATGATGTAATTAAATTGTTAATTTTTATTAATATAAAATTTTAAATTCTGATTCAGATGGATAAAGTATTCCGAAACTAATTCATAAGTTGGATCTGCAACTATAGCCCGTTTACTATTTCACTCAGTTTAAACGTTTCGTAAAAACTGAGTTTTAATCAAGCCGCAAATAAATTTCACTAAAATTCGCCCAAACATTAAAATAAACATTATATAAACTATAAATTATAAATGTTTTATGAACTATGAACAATAAAAATTATAATCTATGAATGTTTTATAAACTATGAATCATTATATTTTATGTAAAAAACATCATATAAATATTTATGCTTGAAACTTTTGTAAATAACATTATTTGTTCAAGATAATGGAAAAATTGCTTTGCAGCTAAGCTAATAATGTAAATGAAAGAGAGAATTATTCCCAGCTTAAATCTAAGCGTTTACATTAATGCTCATTTATACAAATGTATATTCTCCAATATTTACGATATATCTTGATCAAAATTTGAACATATTTTATATAAATGAGATCTAGTGTCACCTACATACATCGCTGAATAACCTTCGTATTCTTTTTTTTATATTTCCAAAAGAAAAAATCGTTGGATTTTGAAAGATCCAACGAGGATGTACTTATATTTTAATAAGTATATAATATCTGATAGAAATCCAATAATCCCGATAGCTCTTGCAAATTAACTTTGATATAAACGGGCAAAACAATATTTTTAAAGGAAGTCATATATTGTTTATTAGTTTGATAAAAATGCTATTAGAACCTTTGAAAATCCATTCTAAAATCGCATAGTTTATTTGTTTTGAAAACAGAATTCACGTAATAATAAAACAAACATATCAAAATTGCATAAATACATATTCGAATCACAAATTATAAAAATACTTATTTCTTTGATAAACTTACAAATGGAGATTACGTTTACTAAAATTTACCGAAATGCAGCTTTAAACTTTAAAAAACATAAGAATTGTTTTTTAATCAAATAATCTTCGAATAATTTCAGATGATATAAATGGTTATCTTAACATAAGGCAGTTTATCCAATAAATGATGTTTTAAAGCGATAATAATCAAAGATTCGGTAAACAATAATAAAGAAATAATTAAACAATTACTTTTAATACAATACGTTACGATAATGCTAGTTCTTTCAAAGTAATTTGTTTAAAAATGTATTCAACCTTTCAGAATTTAAAAAGCAGTTTTGTTTTTTAAATTCTAAAAAAATTCGGTTCGAGGAATAGGGGCCGAAACCTGATAACATAGCAGTGTTTTATTATTTAATATAAACTTAATCTTTTGTAATATATAATTTTAAAGCTTTAAGTGATTATTTTATTATTTTATAAAATAACGATAAATTTATTATAAAATGAAAATATGAAATATAAGCGAATATAATCATTTTAAAATTATAAAATTGTTTTATAAATATAGAGGCTAACATGTCTTATGTAGATATTTAAACACCTACGTGAATTTAAAACTAAAAAATTTTGTGTTTGATAATATAAAATAAACTACCGAATTTATTAATAATTTAAATAAAATTATTAAAATTTTTAAATAATTTATATCAATTTTTAAATTATTTATTTTAAAAATTGTTACGAGTTTAATCTGAGTTTTATTTTACTACTGCCGATACAAGCGATAAAGATAATCAACAAAATCAATGTATTAAAAAATAAAAAGTAAAATGCCTGTCATTGCAACTGAGCCTAAAATGGCCCGAGCTTTTCATTACTGAGTTTAGTTGCTTTAAAGTTATATTATGCAATATGGTGCAGATACCAACAGTCTTCTCCACAATACCTGCATTTGCAGTTAGAGTCACGCGCATGACATACTAATATGTTAACATAAAGGGGGAAAACACAATACCAACGATTTTTATAATTAAATAATCCATTTAATACGTCTTCGGTTATTATTTAAATACCTACAGAATTTAAAACTGAAAATGCTTGTATTAATGAGCATTTTAAATTCAGTAATCACCAAATTTATTGATAATTTTAATTTTTGTATATAATTATTATTTAACTATAAAATAAAACTTAAGGCATTAATAAATAATATTAGAATCAAAGAATGGAGAATGTGCTTACAGAATCGGTTATTCCAGAATTATTACAGTCTTATATACAAATTCATTTCTTCTTTATATACACAGATAAATCCGTATATACTATCTTCGTATTGGCTACGCTAATAATTTTTATAAAATCAATAGTTTAATTCTTGTAAATTATTTAAATTCTGCTATTTACGAAAATATTAGTTGTAAATAATGCAATAATGTAATTACTCGGTTAATCTTTAGTTTTAAAAGTCTTGAAAATTCTTCGATGAAAACATTACAAGCTGCAACAACATGAAATCTGCATAAAAATAACGAAACGAAAGTAGCTCACCTTTTTTAAAACTTGCTGATTTATTTTAGACTGCTAGCACTAGTGCCTTATCTGTATAGATCTGACGGTTATGGTTTCTGTGATGCTTTTACCATCAATGTTAAACAGTTTTCTGCTTTGATATAAAGAGCATTGGAAAGAAGGGGTCAGTCTATGAAAGAGAGGACATACAGAGAACATCACATAGTGACGTTGACTCTTTTAACTTGCCTGTTTTCTTCAGCTAAAGAAAATAAAGAAACGTGGAATAGCTAAATAATTACATGCATTTTCTAATCAATACATTTAAAAGCAAAACTGGTATAGAACGTGTAATGCGCGTGTAATTAATAACAGGTAAAATTAATTAAATTCCTATTCCCACGTTCAACGAAATATAAACAGCACATAATGGCAATTTAACATATTAACAAATGATAACTTACTGTTCATTGAAATAAAAAGATAAGAATATATTTATATTTAAAATTAAAATTAATACGTAAATTAATTGCAGAAAGTATTCCCATGAATAATTTGAATTATGAAATTAACATCATTTAAATTCATACCGATAAATTTACACAATAAATTTACATGCATTTCAATAATGCAATTCATTCGCACAATTTAAAATATCTAGCTGCTGCAAGTGGCATGGACGAAATTTAAAAATAAACTTGTGTTCAGTTGCTTAAAATTCCAAATTATTAAAATTGATTGAAAATAGTTAAGTTAAAGCACACAAATATAAATATTTTTAATAAATATAATATTTATATATAAAAATTATTTATTATATATAATATACATAATATTATTATATATAATATATATGATATTATACAAATATTATATTTGGAGGAGGAACCATAGTGCAGGAACGTATACTTTGTTTGAAGAGTGGAAGCGTCAAGAACGAACGGACTATGCTGGCGAAGAATTTTAGTCAAGTGGGGCTGCGACGATAAAAGAACGGAAGCCATAGTTGGTTGAGTGGGGTGGATAAGTACAGAATTGCTTGATCGCAGAGCCAAGATGGCAGTACGCGAATCATAAGATAAGCAAGGTGTAAGTAGTATGGTGATTTACAAAATAGACAACGAAAGGTAACAAAATGCAAACGAAATTCAACACGAATGTTAATTCTGGGCCAAGATAGGACGGAAGGTTTATGGGATATAAAAAGTAAAAGCGGCGAAGACGCATGAGGACACTAGCAGCAGAGTTCATGATACGTTGGAGAGGTAAAAGCGCAAAATTGAAAGAGTTGGTAAATAAGCTAAGACAATAATCAATTCTAGGAAATACGAGATACGACATAAGAACGAGACTGTAGCATCAGCTCGACGATTGGAGGAATGATCGAAATAACAGATAAAATAATTGGAGTTACTTCGAGGTGATGAGTGATTATCCATATGATTTTGGACTTTCAGGATTAAGAGATAAACGAAGAGAGTAAAATTATATTTATTATAAATTAATATATTAATATATTTATTATATTTATTTATATTATATTTATTTTCAATAAATATAATATTTGTTTCACAAATATAATATTTTTATAGATCAAAATTATTAAAAAGTAGGGACATCTATATTTAGACAAATAAAATGTGTTCCAATGAGAGGTAATAGTAGCTAAATTATAGCTGAGTTATTTTTAATCTTTATAGAACGAATATTTTCATAACAGTTTAAAAAAATAAATATAAACTATCCAAAGATATGAAATATATGTTTCGATATATTGATGATATATGTGTTTAAACAGTGAACAAATTTTATTCACAATTAAGGTATATATTTAGATATAAAATTTAAGTTATTCAGATAACAAATTCATTCAAATAATAATTTATTATTTATAATAATAAATTTATTCAAATTTATTCAATAATTTTGATAAATCAAAATTATTTAAAGGTAGGGAAATCTGTATTTAGACAAATAAAATGTGTTCCAATGGGAGGTAATAGTAGCCCAATTATATCTGACCAATTTTTAAGCTTTATAGAATATGAATTTGTTCATAACTGTGTAAAAATAAATCTAGATTATATAAAGATATGAAATGCCTAGATACATTGATGATAATGTGTATTTAACTTTAAATTTTTTTATTCAATTAGTGAACAAATTTATCTAGAAAGCTTTATTCTTAACAAAACCAATATTGATGATAAAGAAGGAGTATTTTTGCATAAGCATTCATGCATACCATATAATATGAAATATAATACATTAAATAATGAAGTTTTAAGAATTTCCTTACTTTGTAATGATAAAGAAGCTATAGTAATTATATATTTAATAATTAGAGATATGTTGATTAATGATAAAGAAGGTGTATATCTAGATATAAAAATTAAATTAACATCAATTAAAACTACTTTAATTTATATCGTAAAGATGAATTTACATAAATAAAGATTTAAATTTACATATTTTTGCGTAAGCATTTATGCATCACATTTAATATTAAATATAATACATTAAATATGAACATTAAATTAACATCCATATTAAATTATTGGTGAATTGAAATTTGAAACATATTTTAAATGAGCATAATATAATAATTACAATAATTATAATAATTATAATTAAATGCATTTACTTTTGTTAAGGCATCTAAACACGATAATTTCTTTCGTTAGATCATATCAGTGAAGTAATATAATATTAATTTACTATTTTGACTATATATTTACAAGAAACATATTTTTGCATGAGCATTCATGCATATCATATAATATAAAATATAATACATTAAATAATGAAATTTTAAGAATTGCAACAATTTGTAACGATATTGGTTTTTTTCAAAATCATTTAAATAATTTAATAGATGCATATTTTAAACTAGGTTACTATAAAAATAACATCAAGCAGAAAATAGTAAAATATATAAATCAACACTATAATATTAAAAATAAATTTAATAAATCGATATATTGATGATATATGGTTTTAACTCTTTTTCTTCCCCAGCTTATCTCTCACAGAGAGGTCGCTGTTTTAACTCTAATAAATTTTATTCAGTAAGTGAATAAATTTATCCAAGTAGCGTTATTCATAATAAAACTAATATAGATGATAACAATATTTTGGGCCGCTAGGTGCCAGTTGATTAGGTATCAAACTGGCACCTATTGCCAATTAGCCTCTTCATGAAGCGGCCCAGGCAACGTATGTTCAACATTCGTCGATCAACGGCTGGATAATTGGCCAAATTGCATCAGCTGTAGGGATAGTTCTTTCATAGACTATCTCAGATCCCTCCGATGACTCCAACGGAGAATTCGACAATGGACGAAAAGGCGGAAGAGAGTCACGGAGGCTCGTTTCCTTACAGTAAAAAAAGATGTATTTTAAAGTGGCAAATGCGTGCCAGCGCACGCTTACATGACCACAACAAAACATAAATGTAAATCATGTGTAGAGAAGGTGTGAACGGAGGAGGTGTTTGCATGTGATAAAGGAGGGAGCGCGGCGGACGTCGAGAGGGAGTTGATTCCAGGCGAGTGAGGCAGCGACGAGGAAGGATCGGAGACCATAGTTGTTAAATAAATTGGAAACGCGGAGTAAGAGGGTATGACGGGAACGCAGCGATAGCGAGGTGGGGTAAGTGTCGTCTAAGAAAGGAAGGTTGATGAACGATAGGGAGCCGACAGTGATGAGACAAAAAGTTACGAGAAGGCGGAGTTTGATGCGGATGTGGATGGTGAGTCAGGAGAGTTGGGCAAGATATGTGGATATGTGGTCGAAGCGACGGAGATGAAAGATCACTCGAACGGCGGAGTTGATTATGCGTTGTAAGGGTAGGATGATGGATTTTGGAGAATTAGCGAAAAGGCTAAGGCAGTAATCGATTTTAGGGAAAAGAAGCGATGAAAGAAGAGACATACAAGAACGGAAGTCGATAAGGGAGCGGATACGGCGGATGTCACGAAGAATTGAGTTAGACGAGCGGACCATGTCACGGATGAACGGTTTAAGGGAAAGGTTATCATCGAAATGGAAGCCTAATAAAGTGAGATTATGTCCTATGGGAATGATCGATGAGGCAAAAGATACAGTGGAAGGAGATATATTTGGTTTACGGGGGATTATCCACATTATTTTAGACTTGTCGGGGTTTAGAACGAGATGTAGATTGGAGAGACGTTCGTAGATAGAAGAAAGACAGTTGGAGGCAGAAATGCCGATATCGTGTATGCGATGTGCGGGTGCATGAGCAAAGATAAGGCAAGATCACTCCGATGATTCTAACGACAGATTGGACAATAGACGAAAAGGTAGAAGATAATCTCGGAGACCTGTTTCCTTACAGTAGCAATGTTGAACATCAAAGAGTATCGGGAACGGGAGCTAGCCGAAAATACAAATTAAGACAATGAAAATGACGAGCAACAAATTTACAAAACATAAATCAAGTGCGAATAACAATGGTCAACTCACCACTGACAGTAGGAGTTTTCATTGTTGGGTACCATGTGACCGGGCAGTTGTACGGAGACAGCGAAAGAGGCATCAACATCCGAAGCGGAATAGCCTTCATGTAAGAACGTGGAATGTCATCTCGCTGACGGGGAAGGAACCAGAATTAGTCGAACAGATGGTTCGCTTCGGTCTTGAAATAGTCGGAGTGACTTATCTTCACTATTCAGGAACTGAAACTAAACTTTTGGATCAAGGCTGGACCTTTAACTATTCGGGAGTTATTAATGAAAATCGACGACAGGCGGCTGTAGGGATACTTACAAGTCCCCGGTTGTCAACGTGATAGAGAAAGGTTTAACCCAATGAACGAAATGGTAGCGTCTCTGATACTTATAGTCAAAGAGGGAAAGGAGATGACAATTGTGTGTGCGTATGCTCCCAACATTATCTCAAAATACGCAGCCTTCGTGGAAGATTTTCAGGATCTGCTTGATAGTACATTGGGTGACTTCAATGCTCATGTTGGTAGCGACAATAGCACTTGGAAGGGAGTGTTGGGGAGGAACGGACTCTCCGATTTGAATGCGAGTGGTGTTGATTATTTCACTTTTGTTCTCGTAACAATTTGTGCATAACCAGCACCATGTTTGAATATAAGGAGATCATAAATGCACATGGTATAGGATTCTCTCAGTCAAAGATCAATGATCGATTTTGTAATAGTTTCATCTGATCTGTGACGTTATGTTCTTGACACTCATGTGAAGAGAAAGGCTGATCTGTCAACCGATCACTACCTTGTAGTTAGTAAACTTCGATGGCCGGATCGGATGCTAGACAAGCCTGATAAAACCAAACGTTGTGTGGGGGCGTGTTGGGAGCGTCTAGCATATGTTTCTGTTAAATAACGTTTTTCTGGCTACACTGGGAGGACTTTTCTCGGTTGACAGAAGAGGTGAAGAGCATTGATCAGGAATGGGATAATTTAATGGAAAATTTTCGTATTATTTTTTTAAATAGATCATACATATGATTAAATAATGTTCAATTTTACAATTTTATCTGTTTAATGGTGATATTTTTAATTTATCACTTGTTCCAATCTATTTTAATTGTCGTTAATCGATTAAGCATGATCTGATGTCTAGCATCCGATTCGGCTGCAAAAGAGCGTTTTACTGTCCACATCCGGGAGGACTTATCTCGGTTGCCAGAAGAGGTGAAGAGCATTGATCAGGAATGGGAGATGTTTAGATTCTCGCTTGTCAAAGCAACAGTTAAAAGTTGTGGCTCGAAGGAATTAGGTGCTTGTCGCGGAGGAAATACTCGAACTGCTTGGTGGACACCAACAGTTAGAGATTTTGTCCAACTGAAGAAGCTGGCTTATAAGGCAACTTTGTCAGATAAATCAGTGGGAGCTGTAGACAAGTACCGAAGGGCAAAGAGAGTTTCAGCTCGAGCAGTTACAGAAGCGAAGAAGGCGGATTGGGAGAAGTTTGGAGATCACTAAGAACTTGATTATAGGTCAGATTCGAAGATGTTCTAAAGAACGATTAGGAACCTTTGTGCTGGAAAGCAGAAGCTTCCTCAAACTGTCTATGACAAGACAGAATCTATGCTGACTGACATTGACAAAATTCTTGGTTGTTGGAAAAAGCATTTTAGGAGTCTCCTTAATCCGATCGATATGCCTAAATTGTAGAAGTAGAGCCTTTAGAACCAACAGAAGAGCTCATCTCTTTGGAGGAGCTCATTGCTGTTGTTAAAAGACTTCGTAAAGGCAAATCTTCTGGAGTAGACGAGATTCGACCTGAAGCTTTAAAGGCTCTCGACGTTGTTGGCATGAAGTGGCTAACACGGATCTTCAATGTTGTATTGAAGTCGGGCAAGGTTCCTAGTGAGTAGCGAACTGGGATGGTGGTACCGATTTTTAAGAAAGCTGACCGAAGAGTGTGTCTTAACTATGGGGGCATCACTCTTCTTCGCCAAACTAATAAGCTATTTGCTAGGATTTTTGAGTTAAATACACGGTCTATAGTTGGGGACAGTTGCAAGAGGAACAGTGCGGCTTTCGTCCAGGTCGTAAAACTACGGATCAGCTCTTTACTCTCTCAACTATCCTTGAACAGTCTTTTGAGTTCGCTCAACCGATCTACATGTGTTTTGTAGATTTGGAGAAGGCGTTCGACCGAGTTTCGCGAAGGAGGTTGTTGGAGGTACTAAGGGAGTATAAAGTACAACACATCTTCGGGTAGCTGTGGCTTCTCTGTATGAACAAAGTATGATTTGTGTTAGTGCTCTAGGTAGGAAGTCTGAATCATTTCTAGTAGGTGTTGAGCTTCGTCAGGGTTGTCCTTTGTCTTCAATTTTGTTCCTTTTTTACATGGACAAAAATTTGAGACGGGCTGCTCTGACAGATGTCGGTCTTCAGTTCGGTTTCATCAGGATACCATCTCTGCTTTTTGCAGATGACGTTGTTTTGTTGGCTTCTTGTCCTGATGACTTACAATGCCTACAAGATCTATTCACGATGGAATGCCAAGCGGCAGGGTTGTTTGTTAGTACAACCAAGACTGTCTCTATGTGTTCGTATCCGATTCATGTACCAATGTCAATCCAGATTAGGGAAAAGGTTCTTCCTGGTGTGGAGGATTTCAAGTATCTTGGGGTATTGTTCTCTAGGAATGGCAGGAACATCAACGAGACCGAAATAATAATATCTCGGATACAGGCGACCGAAATGAAGTTCCCTCGCGGTCATCCGGGATGGACTCTGAGCGAAATCGATTCTTCTCCACATCAAAGAAAGTTAGCTGAGGTGGCTAGGACACGTATTGAGGATGTCTAGGAATCACCTTCCTCGGATGGTTTTCCAGACCAGACTCTCTGGAAAGAGACTTCGAGGTGGACCTCGGTACCGGTGGAGAGATCAAATCTCGAAACTGACAGAAAACCGCCTTGGGATATCTGAAAGAGAACTCTGGTCTGTCGCCCGGGATCGCGATATCTAGAGTAGTTTGGTTCGTGCGCTGCCTCCATGACCCGACACCTGGACCAGTGGTTGACAGGAAAAAAGTTTTATATTACTTATTTTTTCTTGTCAATAAATTGTTGTTGTAGATGATAACAAAAATATATCTAGATTTGAACATAAAATTAACATCCATTTAAAATATTATTAATTTATATCGTAAAGATGACATAAAAATTTACAATAAACATATTTTTGAATAAATATTCATGCATTCCATATAACATTAAATATAATTAAACTTGAATGCATCAGTGAGCTGAAATTCTCCTGATTGTGGAACGACATTATCCTCACAGGTGTTGTTCCTATTCTTAATACAGCATGACAATCAGTCTGGATGGGTATGATCAGCTGCTGACCCAGACCTACATTTCACGTTTCAACCCTTATTATCTGCTTACTCCGTACACTGGTACTGATTCGAATTCAGGACGTCTTTATCGCGATTCAACTAGGCTGGTTGCTCCAGTAGTGTAGATACACATTTCTGTATATTACTTTTGGTAGGGGATCGTATTCTAACGATCTATTAGAAACGTACCCTATGTGTGTGATCCGCTAGCCGGATCACTGTTTTTCAAGCTGCCACTTGCAATTAATGTTTAAAATTTAACTTGAATGCATCTATGAGCTGAAATTCTTCTGATTGTGGCACAACATTATCCTCACAGAGATTGTTCATATTATTAATACAGCAGGACGCTAATAATCAGCATAGGAGGGTCTCATCAGCTGCAGACCGAGACCTACATGTCACGTGTTGATCCTTATTATCTGCTTACTCGTACACCGGAGTGAGATTCAGTTTTATTTTCTACGCTGTTTGATTAGTAAAAGTCAGGATCTATGCTAGTAGAATAGCAGTAGTGGAGTAAGCTGTGGCGGACAGATGTTCTAGCCAAAGAATCTGCTGTATATATGTAATAGATTCTAGTCGCTGGACGTCTTGCTTTTACTGATGAGGTCAAATAAGATTGAAATTGGTCTGAAAGATGACTGTCAGCTCTAGAATCTATTGCATGCTATTCTCATATCTAGTAGCACAGTTTTGAATGAATTGTTTGTCTCAAATATAGAACAGATCACTATGTGGGTAATCAGGGTGCCGTCGGCTTGCTTTAATCCATATAGAAAATACATAAAATATCAATAGTTCATTGAACTATTGATATTAAGCAAAAGCCTATCTAAATTCTTCCGTAGTTTAAAATATTCTAGAAACTACATTTTAATTTTCTACACTATTTAAATAGCAAAATACTGGATATATATGCTAAAACAATAGCTGTAGTGGATAAACTGTAGGGGATATATGTTCTAGCCACGGAGAATCTGCTGTATATATGTAATAGATTCTAGTCGCTCAGAAAAGCGTTAATAGAGATAAGAAGATAACCAAGATATAGTAGCAGAAGAAAATGCATAGTTGTGGAGAAGTCGATGTAGTAGGATGGAATGTTCAAGAATGTCAACTGTAGAAGAAATGCTAAGCAAGTTAGAGAAACTGTGTGGCATGCCAACTCAGTAAAGTTTTGATATAGATAAGCATATTGTAAGAGAACAAAGAGTTTGGTCGAGGAGATATATATGTTAACCTTGTTTAACTCAAGCGGAATGCAGCAAAGAATTAAAGGAGGGATTCTTAAGAAATGATCGAACTATGACGGACTTCCAATAAGTAGGGAAATAGTTATTACGAATCGAGGAGTTAAACATTGATGTTAGGACAGGAGTAAGTTGAATGACCAAAGATTTAGGTACAGAAGTAAGAAGATCATCAATAGGATATGTTTTGCTTTGTAAAGATAAAAGCATACGAGAAACCTCGTCGATAAATACAGGAAGAAGGTTAAAGAGTTCAGGCAGACGTAGAACCAGCAAACAAGACGAGATAGGAAAAATTGATACCTATTATAATTGAATCAATTTTTGGGTGAAGATAAATAGAAAATTTATGTGGAACTAGAGTACCAACAGAGGTAGAACGCAACAGTATAGTGTGGATAGTATTCCATTTAGATGTTAAACTCGAGGTATATAGAATGTTGTTCTTCAAAAAAAGCAAATATTTACTCCGGAAGAGGAAGCGGTGAGATCTACGAAGTGCTTAATAATTGCTGCGAATATCAATGGGGATATAAATGGGAGAACTCTTCATGATTCAAAGTTAGATTATAAACGAACTACGTAGAAGACACTTCAAACGCCTACAGTCACAATCAAACTATGATGCATATTTCGTTCGATGGGGAGTAAATAGTTGACATGGAAGAATATTGTCGAGTAGACAGATAGTCCTGACGTTGGAAAATGAAAGATGAGGTCATAAAAGGAGATACAAGTATAATATAACGAAAATAAGAAAGATCGATACGTTTTCATTGTCCATGGATAATAGGTGACGCAGAGAAAGATGAACGTGGAATATGAAGAAATAAGATGGCAAGAAAATGGTCGGATAGACCGGTATCCATTTGGGAATAACGACAGAAGAAGATAGGTTGTTAGGAGCAGCGATTAAATTAAGAACACCACCAAAAGTGTGAATATGGATAAGTTTGGGTAGCAAAGGAATGATAGAATAGTGACAATCGTGAAAAGCGGGGATAAGTTTTTGGGTATCAGGAAGCAAAGGACGGTCCAAAGGATGTTGATATCGCTTAGTAAAAGAGTATAAGTAGAGAAAAGCGAGATTTGTGAGAGCCGATCAGATACTTCCGCAAAGGAAGAATTATATGATGAGCTAAAACGATATATAATAAATAACTAATAATAAATAATTAATAAATAATATCAATAATAATTTTTATTAATAAATATTGCTTATTCCATAATACACACAAATGTTAGATAATATATTAATATTTCGAATTAAGAAACAAATCCCATTAATAAAAGAGTAAATTGCATAAAAACCTCAAAAGAATAAAAAGTTGCATAAATAACGCCAAATCATAATAAGAGATAATTCCCATAATCGAGACAAATCCCGTATGCGAAAAAAAGACAAATTCTCTGAATAAATTGATTAATTACACTAATAAAGATATCATTCACAAATTCAATAAGACAAATTCAACAAATTGATATATTATATTAATAAAATCAAATCTCATAAATAAAAACAAATTCTATTAAAATATCGAATCCTGTTAATAAATTTACAAATTCCATTAAAAAAGAGGCATCTCGTAAATAATTGTTTTCAACCATTAATAAAGCTAAATCAAAAAATAGAATAATTTGTTGATACTTTTGTTAATACTTTTGTTGATATAAAGTGGAGTTAATATTTTTATGCCATATTTTAAATGACTATCTTGTTGAAGCTGCAAGAACGTATTCTAAGTGTCGATTGCCAATAACTCTCAAGAGTTAATAATTCCAATATACTCTCAAGAGTGTATATTTGTTATTAATCAACTTTAAATCTTGATAATAATTTATTTTGTTTCGTGATTATTTTTTTGAATTTCACATCAACTCAATGATTTAAATTTGTCAACTGACCGTTTATCCGGATACATTTTGTGCTACGTGTAGTAGAGAACGATATCCACTCCAATTGCACCAATAGTGTTAGACTAGTATAAATTATCCGTACTCAATAATAATAACTCTTAACTTTATAATTCGCAATGTCCCTATTCAAATGCCGTTTCGGCATTTGAATAGATTGCTCGAAGGAGCAATCTATCGATATGAGTTGAAGGTTGCACACAGTAAAGTTAATGTCGTGATGGGGCATTACAAAGATACTTAATACAGATGAAAAAGACTTTCATCTGTATTATGGGAATTTATTTGTCAGTATTTATTAGGTTTCCTTTGGACTTTCATCTGTATTATGGTAATCTTCTCGGGCTAGGAGAAGATTAGCCCGAGAAGAGAATATTCGATAGATGTCAGTATTTATGGGGTTTCCTTTGTAAGCATTCTCGGTATTGAGCAGTTTTCACAATTTCGTACTATCGTATTTTGAAAATTTACAAGTATCAGTTATCGGATAGTTATCAGAAAACGTATCTTTGTCTTTATTATGATCGTTTCGAATCCGGTGTCGTGGATATCCAGCTAGATCAAGAGTAGATACTGTAAATTCGAGGTCGTCGCTCAATTTAATTGTAGGACGTGTCAGGTTAGCGTTAATTATATGCGCTTTCTTTGTCGACTTAGCATTTCAAATCAATTTCAAAGGTTGTGAACCCAAGCAAGTTCACTGGTTGTCAACAACTTTGGTATTCTGGTTGACATCAAATGGATTTCCAATTGTGCTATCAATTTAGAGAGATATTTGAGAGATCTTTCAAAGATCTCTGAGTAAATTATAAAGTATATTTATAATTTATTAAATAAATTCGCAGGGTTATTCCGGTTCCTGCAAATTGTCCTAGAGTGTCCTAAATTGATTCTAGAGTAGGTTAAAACTGTTCGGATTTTTTGGAGATAGTTTCTAATCAATTACCACCTGAACCCGAGAACGAGTTGGATGCTCTTAACTAAGGCGTATAGTTCCTTTTCGATTGAAAAAATTAAAATCACGAAAGACGAAAAGGTTTTCAAATAAAACCCAGCAGGTCCAGATTGTTGGGAGATGACAGCTTTAATTGCATAATATGATGCATCTATTTCTACAGTGAAGCTTGTATCAAAATAATTGAGCCAGGTACGATTCAATAGATCGAGACTCGAATACCAGCAAAGACACGCAAGATGCCAACATCTAATGGTAACTCGTCGGTTCACAACGATTTCATTTGTTTTGAAAATTTCGGGAGCAATTTGGCGTAATTAGAGAACAGTGCAAAAATGTACCGCATTTATTTTTTTCTCTTACGGAACTTTAACATTGTTTTAATACCTTAAATCGTTTACTGTTGGGACGTTTTGTGGTGTTGGCAATTTCTTATCCGAATAGTTTTAGCTCGAAAGGAACATTTCTCATTGTTCAACGTGATGTTATATATTCTCGATGCTAGAGTGAATATTCGTTTTTTTTTCTTCAGAAAAACGAGGGAACCACATTTTATTGGCTTCAACGAAAAAACAAGCAGTCCAGGGAAATTTCTTTGCATATTTTAATGCAATTAAATTAAATTAATTAATTTAAATTAAATGTGTTAATTCCCGGCAATAGCAATACCGTAAAGTATACGAAATTAGACATTGATTGAGAATTCGATTTACATTTGCATAACTTCTTGACCTCTAAAATCTATTCTTACATCACAAAGACGGCAATTTGGAATTATATGCATTTCAGATGTATTCACTTACCAGTAATGAACTTTAGTCATATTATTTTATTATTTTACATATTATTTTATATTTTAAGATTGTAATTTGGAGAAATTATATTAGTTAATTAAACCTTCTTATTTTGTATCATATAAAAATTTTAAAATAAAAATTTTAATATTAAGATTTCCATGATTTAGATTTATAAGGGGTGCGAAATAATACTTAATTTTTATTAATTGATTAATAGATAATATGCACTGTCAAAATTTTCGCTATACAATTTTTTTACTATACAAATTTAAAGAAGTTATTACCTTGATCTTAAGATTAAATCTTAAGATTATCTATAATTTAGATTTATATAAAATTAGAATTTAAAATAAAAAACAAAGCATATTAAACAAATACATTTAAATCTATGATATTTCGTTACTCATTAAATTAATATATTCATTTTTAGTAGCCGTTGCGATTAAAATGAAGTTTTTTTAATATGAAAATGGAGAAAGAATGTCGTCTGAGATTAGAAATATGAGAAGGCAAGTGAGGATTGATAGAGGCCAAACGTACGAATGTAACCAGGTAATTAGTTCCATAATTACTATGATCCACGACTTAAAATTAAAAGAAATAGAAGAAATACATTGGAGTTTGTGATAAAGAAATTGATGGTAAATGGTCGAGAGAGAAAAAGATATAAGTTAGAGAGTTATAAGCAAGAGAGTTAATTAAACGAAAGATACGAGTAAGTAAACGAAAGTTATTACGTTGGAAGATATTGGACTAAATGAAATTGGTCAGAATGAAGATCAATGTTTCAGTGAATATGGAAATTAACAGGCAAAGTTTGAGAAAAATATACGATTTGTAGCGTAGGTTGTACATCACTAGATGCGGCCGTATATTAATCTAGTGACATGGATTGTTACTTGTGTTTTGTTACTGTCAAAAAATGTGTACGAGTAACAGCTTTTTGTGCGAGTCGGAGCTTCAAAGCTCCTACAAAAATACTGCAGCATTCAATGTTTTTGGAGCAAATTCTCAAGAAAAAGGTATTGTAACTTCTTCGTCGTCATTACTCGATCCGCAGGTTAGTAAATTTGTTGTAAATTCTGATTCTGACTCGGGGGAACTCCCCCGATACCGAAACAAAATAATTTGGTAATCACAGCGTTAAAGCCTATAGAAAGGCATATACTATTTACAGTATTTCTCAGGAATTTTGTACATGACTACTCTGGGAGAGTAGTCTTTAACTCGGTTAGAAACTATGAAAATCAAGTGAAAGTCGCATTTGCTTCCTCTGCCTTAATGGAAGCATACGAAGTATTTTCCAAGCAAAAACTCTCCCACATAGGAACTTTATTACTTAAGCCTATTCAGGCAACATTAAAGATATCGAACTACCCTCTCCATTTAGAAGATGATGATTTGGTCTTTCTACGGAAGACCTTAAAACTACACTCTATCAGAGAGGTAAAATCTAAGACTAAAGACATACTACAGTTAGCCTTCTGCACAGCTGATTTAGACAACGCTCAGTTGCTTTCAAAGGCTGCTACTAACCCCTTTTTGGGCTATAACATTCGATTCACCCTGGTTGATCAATACTCCTACACATTCCCACACTGCAACTCATGCCACAGTTGGGGGCACTGGGCCTCCTCCTGTTCACGCGAAAAATCATGCGGTGTTTGTGGTCTGTCCACATGTATCGCTATGTCTAAGGGGAGAGGTGTGTACCCCCAGCTTGCATTAATTGCGGAGGAGACCACCCCGCGTGGTCCCGTCGATGTAGAGTCTTTAAAGATTACAAGAAAAAATACTCTGATTCTTCCACTCCTATTGTAAAAAGCTTCGCATCAATTGCTGCGCCTTCGGACAGGATGTCCAACTCGGACATTATATACTTAATAGATAACAATAAAAAAGTTATACTAACACAGATACAGCAAATGATAGCCCCTCTTGGCGGCGTTCCTTGGATCAGCCTCGGTTCCGCTACAGCAAGAGATGGTGATGCAGAAATCGAAGAAACACGGTGCCTCGGCACATACAGTCCCCCACCTGAGGATGGGGAAATTGCTGAAAGAGAAGGCCTCGAAGGGAAATGAAGATGTTACACTAGGGGTTCCGACCCTGGGTGAGGCTAGTGGTGGAATGGGCAACCTTCCCGCACCTAGCTCTGTCAAGGTTGGCTTCCCCGTCTAACTCATCTAACACAATAGTGAGTAAGCCAAAGCCTTTTTCACTGAATATCCTTCAGTGGAATTCGTGAGGTGCTTCTGCGCTTAGCCTTTTATTTGGTAGAAATGCAGATGTTATAGTCGTTCAGGAGACGTGGTCTATCCGTATCCCCCAGGACATTACTCGATTTATCCCTCAGCATATATACACCCACTTCACTCCGTATATAACCCCTCCCCACTCATCTTCATCTCAAGGTCTTTTAAACCTAGTTAAATGCTCCTTAAGATCTTCCCTCCTTCTTAACTATTCTCGTCTTGCCATATCCTGTTTAGCTATATCACTTCATAAGAACGGTAAACGCATCAGCATTGCCAATATTTATATACGGCCAGGAGAAATTCACAAGAACCGTGAACTCCTGGATCGTATATTGGGTAGTGGCTATGACATGTTACTTGGTGACTTTAACGACAGAACTGGTCGTTGGATTAATGCAGCAAACCGCAGAGCCAGGAACGACTATCTTATTCACAAACCACCATCCCCTATCTTTCATTGCTCAAATACTAATTCGCTCCTCGACATATTACTGCTACATAAGTGGTTGTTGAAACCCTTTTGTACTGAGCAGTCACGCCAGCAACAGACCACCTCTCATGACCTAATTCGTGGGCAGTTAGCGGAAGATACGTTGCTTAGAAGAAGGCTCCAATTTGATCCTATCAGGGTGGCCTTTTTTCAGGCAGCTATCCAACTCTTCCCCTGAATTAGGAATGAGAGTTTGACCGAATTTAATACTACCTCTCTTCGCAAGCTACCGCAATACTATCGACTACCTATAAAGGTCGCATATACAATCCCACTCCAACAAAACTCAAAGTCCTAGCTAAAATGCTACACCTTCCTAATCTCTCTGTTTCCGCCAGACAAGCCTTCCCGAATGAATACTGTAGCACTAGATATAGGACCCAGCTGAATATGAATAAGGCAAGCATTTCTCGCATTAACCCTTCTAAGTCTTCATTCTGGAAGATATTCAAGAAGGAGAAGTTTGTCTGTTAGAAGGATAGAGCAGTAAGTTGGATTGGTAGAATATGCCTTGAGAAAGTTTTGAAGGAGTCGCAATCCCTACACAATTATGGAGCCACTCAATCACCCAACCAATCCAGCCTTGGTGTGACTTCAGGAGTAGAGACTTATCTGTTACAGATATCCTTAACTCCTGGTGGCCACTCTCGGACACCTCCAGAACCCATTCGCCGCTCTCCACTCGTGTCTGTCAGCTTTTGACAGACCGTCAGAGAAAGGAAATTGCCATGATAATGCTATTAGCCTCCCCGTCCGACATTGCTAGCATCAATATTAGCCGGAGAGAATTTTTACCTGTAAAGGAGTCGATTACATGTCCCAAAGATCTGCGACTTATCTCAATTCAAAACTCCATCATCTTCATTTACTAAAAGCGCCTGCGCGTACAATTCGCGACCATCTAAGTAGGCAAAATTTAATCCCACCAGGTTTTCATGGGAACGTAAAATATCGCTCGGTCCATTCAGCAATAGGTGAAGTGCAACTGTTTTGTCAAGATAACAGTCATCAGCTTGCTGTGGCTGTCTTTCTTGATTTTTCTGCTGCATTTGACCACATTTCCATTCCTTTTGTAATCACTTCTCTCAGGTCCCTCGGGTTGCCTGCGAGAATTGTTAACATGGTGAAAATATTGCTATACACCAAGCGATTATTCTATGAAGACAACCCTGATGCACGTCAGTTCTTCCCTATTACGGGTGTGCCTCAAGGCTTCCCACTTTCTCTAATCTTATATCTTGCTGCCTCTATTGAACTTTACAAAAAAATTCAAATGCGATTAACATCTTGTGGTATATGCTGATGATACCACAGCTCTGTTCTCTGGACGCAGGTGCAAAGATGAAGTATCTGACATCTGCCGTTTCTTTACAAGATTAAAAGATCAACTGCCCATTTCCAACCTTGTTTTTAACTCCTCCAAATCGCAAATGGTTGTCTTTCATGGCGCCCTGCGACAAAGAAAAAACTTAAGAGATTATCACTATCAGCTCTATCTTCCGTCCTGACTAATCAACCACTCCCTACCTTCACAAATCGAGTAAAATACCTGGAGTTCACCATTACGATGAACTGGTCAGCTAAAGTTGACCTGGATTGACTTAAACGCATCCTGAAGAGAGCTAGATGGGCCCTGGAACGGGCCCAACATCTGTCATTGAAAGAGAAAACCCAAGTGCGTCTATGGGGTACTTGGGCTATCTCGGGATTAGTCTTCTTTTCAAGAGGACGTCCCCCAGAACAAAGACTAAGGTTTCTCAAGCTCCTCGTCTCGCGTTTACCCAGCATAGTCCGCACCGACTGGACTCTTCGGGGGGGGGGTGAAAGACCCCGGGTGGTTCAGTCGCAAGGCGGCGTGTTGGACTGGTTTGAGGCTCAGATCCAGCTGGACAAGAGGCATGAAGATTTGAAGATTCGAAGAAGACTCCATTTGCGACTGGTTCAACTAACTTTTTCATGACCTTTTGATGCATATATCTTTTTAGTTGTTGTACTACACTGACACTTTTTTATTTAAGAAAATCTTATTATTAGTTGTGTTTTGAACTCACCTGTTTATTTTACATTCCCTATAAAGACTTAGAAAGTAGCTTTTACGACCACATCACGGAATTAGGAAAGTATCGAGTGATTTTCTGTTACTCAAAATGCTACTGGTTCAACATATTAAAAAACCCTACTTGCGTGACAGGAACGTATGTACTCGATTTGGTATTTCCAAAGTGTTTGAAAGACGTCTCAGATGTTCAAAATGACGCACTAACGGCAATAGCGATATCTGTGTCTTCTCTATGCGACTGTCAGTATTCAACAGGGCCTCTCAAAACTTTAATTTTAAAAAACTTCGTTGGGTAGGTGTTGATGCTATTCAACTTGTTGTAAACTTCAAAAAGGGCATATAGGATAGTCTTCATGTTCACTTCGGTTCGAAGAGAGTTTCTTTTCGTTTTCACTTAATTTTGTATATATAATACGGGAATAAAATTTTGATGTAGCATCGATAAACAAATAGCTTCTTGTTCCAATATTTCGACTTTCTAGCGAAGTCATTGTCAAGGATGTCATCTAGAAAAAATTTACAATCAGTACAATAAAAACTACAAAATAAAAAATTAAAGTATATTTGTAGAGTTTTAGTTCTCGTCCAAATTCATTGAATTTTATATTTATTAATGGACGATAAATTCGAATGAGGAGAGCTTTCACCAGTCTTACTTCGTATGTACTATTGCATTTGTAAAGTATTTTAAAATTCTTTATCATCTCGTCTAATGCAACAACTCCTCCACTATGTTGGACTTCTAGATGTTTCTGGATCGCACTACTCTTATACTTATGCTGTTTGATACGATCCAACAATTTACAACTTGTGTAACCTATATAAGCGGTGTTACAGCCAGCTTTTTTGCATGAATATTGATACACGACGTTATGAGTGTTTTTGGAGTGGTTCTCTTCCTCAACGAAACCATGGATCCTAAACGATGAGGTCGGAAAAACCCTCTAATATCCAGATTCGAATTTTGATTCATACAACGAATATGTTGATGACATATATGCGTCAACGATATAACGTCGTTTGTAAGATTTCGAACCGAATCGCTTTCATAATACACTATGACTTTGTTGTGGGATATTGCACTTGTCTGCGTTGTATTACCTGTTCGCATAATTTTATCTATAATTGCGTCAACTTTTGATAGTGGGTAATTAGAATTCACTTGAGATTGTTTAATATAAACTATTTCCTTTTCAAGAGATTGTGTGTTGCTTGAATAGAGAATTGCTCGGTGAATGAGGTTTTTTACAACGGCAGCTTTATACTTAAAGGGCGTAAAGGACGAAAAATCGGTGTATACGCCTTTGTCAGTTGGTTTACGGTATACACTCGTCGACATTGGCTGGTCTGGCATCATGGATATGGTTACATCCAAAAAATTTAAATTATCTTTTTCCAGGTATTCATGCGTGAATTTGAGTTTGGAATTTGAATGGAGCATTTCGATGAATGTATGTACGTCATTGATCATCGTCTTCGAGATCTGTGAGGAAATTGGTAATCTTAACTGAGGCAAATAACGGCTTAATATAATCCTTCTGAACTCAAATCGATTATCATCAAAAAAAATTATATTGTCTGGATAGATTCCCCGTCGAAAAGTCAGTGATTATATGTCTGTGAATTTTCTAGCAGATTCATATATTATACTGTCCACAACGAACTGTAACACTATGTTAACATAATCCTCGACTTTAAGAGAAATGTTGATGTTGATTTCTATAACATTGTTTAGTTTTTAATGTTGAGGAGGTTATGTAACTTATATATTATTAGCACAAAAAAATTCTACTAACCTTATTTTCCTGCATTTAAACATTTAATAATAAGGAATTTCTTATTCCACCTTGTTCACAATTTTCGCAGGCAACCCAAGGGACCTGAGAGAAGAGATAACAAGGAATGGAAATGCGGTCAAATGCAGCAGAAAAATCGAGAATGACAGCTACAGCTAGCTGATGACTGTTATCTTGACAAAACTGATGCACTTCACCTATTGTCGAATGGACCGAGCGATATTTTACGTACGCATGAAAACCTGGTGGGATAAAATTTCGCCTACTCAGATGGTCGTGGATTTTACTCGCAAGCGCTTTTTTGTAAATGGAGATGAGGGAGTTTTTTATCGAGATAGGCCGCAGATCTTTAGGACATGAAATCGATTTTTTTTAACATAAAAACACGACGGCTTATTGTAATGCCTGTAACATCGGATGTTGAGGCTAAAAGCATTGTGACGGCCAGTTCTCTTCTCTGATCGGTTGTCAAAAGCTGACAGTCCCGAGAAGATAGTAGAGCGACGGATTTGGAGGTGCTTGGAAGTGCACCTCAAGAGTTTAGGATATCTGTAACCGATAAGTCCCTACTCCTGAAGCCACCCCAAGACGGGATTGGTTGGGGATATTGAGTGGCTCCATAGTTATGTAGGGATCGTGACTCTTCCAATACTCTGTCAAGGCCAATGCTCCCAATCCAAATCACAGCCCTATTCTTCCAGCAGACAAACTTATCTTTCTTGAGTATCTTCTAAAAGGAAGACTGATAAGGATTAAGGTGAGCAAGGCTCGCCTTTCCCCTGCTCAGCTGGAACCTATATCTAGAGCTCCAGTATTCATTCGAGAGTGCCTGTCTGGCGGAAACAGAGATATTGGGAAGGTGAAGCATTTCAGCCAGTAACTTGAGTTTTGTTGGAGTGAGATTGTAAATACAATCTTTATAAGTAGTCGAAAGCAACGCGGTAGCTTACGATGATAGGTGAAAATTTAATTCGATCAAACTCTCATTACCAATTCTGGGAAAGATTTAGATAGCTGCCTGAAAAAAGCCACCCTGATGGGATTAAAGTGAAACCTCCTTCTAAGCAACGTATCTTTCCCTATCCGACAACGAATTAGGTCATGACAGGTAGTCTGTTGTTGACGCGACTGCTCAGTACAGATGAGTGTAAACAACCACATCTTATGAAGCAGTAATATGTCGAAGAGAGAATTAGTTGTTGAGCTATGAAAGGTAGGGGACACTACCCAAAATACGATCCAGGAGGTTATGGCTCTTGTGAATCTCCCCTGGATGGATGTATATATTGGCTATACTAATGCGTTTTCCGTTATTACAAAGTGATATAGTTAAACAAGACAGGGCTGAACAAGAGTAGTTTAACAGGAGGGAACATCTTAAGGAGCATTTAACTAGGTTTAAAAGACCTTGAGAAGAAGAGGAGTAATATGGGTTATGTACGGAGTATAGTGGGTATATATGTGCTTAGGGATAAATTGAGTAATCTCCTGAGGGAGCCGGATAGACCGCGTCTCCTGAAGGACTATAACATCTGCATCTCTACAAGATAAAAGGCTAACGGCGGAAGCACCTCTCGAATTCCACTGAAGGATATTCAATGAAAATAATTCTTGATTACTTTGCATTGTATTGATTTAGCTGGAGTGAGATGTTTCCTCCTAGTTTGAACCAGGAATGAGAAGGTTTCCCTTCACACCCCCAGATTGACTAGGGTGATACACTTGCTCACCGGGCATATCATCATCTCCCATAGTAGATTCGGGGTTGGCCAAAATCCAGTTATTCTTGTATCTCTTAGCTAGTTTTAAAGCTGCGACTGTTTCAAATGTACCAGTCCTCTTGCTTAATGGTTTCCTCTTATTATTAGTCTTTGTTGCGGTAGGTTTAAATTTTGTAATAGATTTCTCAATGATTCACTAATCATACCTTCAACTTGAGACATTGCTGCTTTTAATCTGCAGTCAATGTAGTATGTCATATCTTTGTCGTTGGACTTAGTGTCAGAATTAATATCAATTATCGTCTGTTTGGAAGCTTGAGCAAAAGTTAAGTTGTTGCCTATATTTACCTTGTGCCTCGATTGGTATTCTTTGAATGCCCTGCATTTGCGGGACCATGCTGGTTGGTCACCACTACAATTGGAGCACTTTGCTTTGAGCAGACATTTTTCGTGATTGACGGTGGAACCGCATATTCCACAAGTTGGTGGGCTCATACATTTGCTGGCTCAGTGCCCCCATTGATGGCAGGTGCTGCAGTGGGGGTAAGTCAATGACTTGGTATCCAGTAATGTAAAATTCAAATTATGTCCCAAAAATGGGTTAAACTTTGAATGCGAAAGCCGCGACGCGTCTTCCAAGGATGCATGCGACAAGGCTATATGAATAGGATTACTTTTTTTATCCTTTATAAAGCGTATTTTAGAAATGTTGAACAGTTTTTCAAGTGAGATTATGTCATCACTTAAGAGAAAAGTAGGCATATTGTTTATCTTCAACGATGCATGAATAGGTTTGAAGTCAATTTACCTTTGTCGAGGTAATTATTTTAAAAATTAGAAACGATTGCCTTTGCCAGGTCTTCTGTATAAAACGAGATCTTGTTTTCATTCCCGTAGTATTTGGTAAATTAAATATAATTCTATTTTTTAATCGAAGTGAGAAATTCCGTAAGAAAACATTAAATAAGTTCTTTCTTTCAATCGGAACCAGTAGTTTAATAATGACTAAGTTTGTAGTTTTAGGAATAGGTGGAAGCTCCCCTTCATTTTTTGTTCAACAAAAGAAACTCCACTTACCTTGTTCATCTTGTATGTATATTTTCACCTCCAAAAATAAAATACTTAATACTGTAGGCTTAGGGTATAAATTAACAATTAAATTTATTGGGTACTGACAATAATATTAATTTATTATCATTATTAATAGATTGTTTCTTTAATAGAACGTTATATAAAAGCATTTTCATAGTAACTCCGTATATTACTGGTTTCCGTCATTTAGTTTGTTGACAGTTTCCTTAAATTGTCAACACTCTTTGTAAGCTTCGCTTTTAGAAATTCAACTAATAATTCATTATTTAAATGTGCAAAGTAGACAAATCAGTTTCCTTAATTAATAAAATCATTTAAATTAAATAATTCGATAATTTATTAATTTTGGATTAATAAATAAATTAATTCGAAAATTAATTGATTCTCGAATGCTCATCATCAGAAAATACAAAATCTTCAAATTTTCCTTGCTTCATTTATATTTTTTTCATATGTACAATCTTGTGAAAAAAAATTGATGATTCTGTTTGTTCTAAAAATGAGTACAGTGGTATTTGAAAATTCAATAAATTCGGTCCTTTTTATGCAATATTTCATTTAAATAGAGTCATCTTCTAATTAAGGGCTGATATAATAGTTTAAAATTTAATTATGCTATAATTTAATGTGCAAATATAGATTGTAAGAAAAAGCGACTTGAAATGATTTACTTTGAAACATTCACAACTCAAGTTATCTGTAGTTTCCAGAAGGAATCTAGATAATTAGCATCTGGCGAGTTACTACCATCCCTTGGAAATTTTATTGAAGACCTAGAACCAATAATCGATAAAAATGAATACTACTTAGTAAATTACAAACCGTGCCTGGCTTTACATTCCTTCAACACCTCGCTAAATCCTTGGCACATTGAAACGTCGTTGTTTTCTTCAATACATCGTAGAAAATTGTTAATGCTGTCGTAACACGGATTCGCAGATAATTCTGTTTGGGGAGTCAATTGTTCAACTGAGGTGCCTTCTGAACGATCACCTAAGAGACTATCTGCAGCCACATGACCGACTGTAGAGCCAACAGCTACTTCTGCTTCAGTAGCTGCCATCTGACCGAATAATCCAGAAGCCTGTGGTGTCTGAACGAAACTTCCAGTAGAGTTAGTTTTTGCTTGTTGCTTGGCTTGTCCATACTAAGTGCGTTTTTGTACGAATATAGGGCTGGGACTTGCGGAACGTCTACTACCTCCAGCAAATCGCCTTGGCATTATTCGTTTTTTTTGAATCTGTAAAGGTTTAATCAACTCGATTGTTATTACAATTTTGTTTTTAAAATTAATTCGTCTACAACTAAATATGAATACCAACTACGAATATCAGAATTCAGCCTAAATGCAGAGATTTATTCAAAGTAGATTTTTGGCATAAGCAAATATGATCCCACAAATTATTATACGATTTTAAATCTCTATTAATAAATATTGATTTTAAATATTTTAGCATATTTTATTTGATTTTTAAAATTGCTCAAAGATATAAATGCCAAGAAACACATAACAAAACCTTAACAGTGAACACGCATGAGAACATTATGTTTACTTTGGGAAAATGACTAAAAAGAAAGATATTGGTAAGTAATGATCGAGAGTTATGAATTATGAAAAATGAACTGATCTCTCCTGTTAAGCATCTAATCTCTTTAATTCAAGAAAAACCAAACTAGTTGCGTTTGCTTTCTTGAAGCTATTATGAATTCTCCAAGAAAGATTAGATTGAAATGCTAAATATTAGATTTTTAATTCGCTTACTCTAGTCAGATCGAAATTACAAAGTTCGTGTATTAGACGACATTAACGAAAAATAAAATTATTTTAGACTTGGCCTCAAGTAACTCAACTTCCTGCATGGATTGACTGAGACCTCAAGCAGTCACTTAATATTCAAAATCGCTTGTGGAAATTATCCCGCTCAAATCCTGAACCCATTGAAAGCTATAGATATGTCAGAAATCTCTGTTCTAGATTAAAGCTTCAAAACACGATAAATTTGAATCTGCAATCATTAGAGGTTTGAACAGCAATCCCAAATTATCCTGGACATATGTTCGCCGGAACAGAACGCAAAGTACTGAAATCAAAATTGTACACACATGTGAAGGTCCGGTCACTAGTAAAAATGGCATTGCTGATACTCTTGCTTCATCATTTTTATTACCATCGAATTCTTCACACTCACCATTCACTTGGTATGGCCGTCCAATACAACATAATCCCTATTTTCTTCCAATATTTGTCGATAAAGTCAAAGTTACTCTTGCTCATGTCAATCCGTACAGTGCTTCCGGTCTTGATGATATATCTCCATTTCTACTCAAATCCTTATCACACTACTTGGCCTCTATTCTTGTCGATATCTTTCAGAATAGTCTTACCGCTGGATGCGTGCCGGACTTGTGGAAATCTGCGATTATTTTCCTGTTTCAAAAAACCCATTGCGACTCCTTGCAGTGATTATAGACCAATAAGCCTGACGAGTTCGATGTGCAAAGTCCTGGAAAGATAAGTTGCTCGTAGAATCTGAAGTCACTTCAACACTCATGGAGTCATAGCGTCTTCTCAGCACGAATTCCGTCATGATAGATAATGTCTGTCTTATTTACTAACTGCTCGCGAAATGTGGACTGGGGCACTTAGTTTTGGCAATTCAATTGATGTAATTTTTATTGACTTTTCTAAAGCCCTCGATCGAGTTCCGCATGAAAGTTTGATTAGCTTGTTGTCTCATTATTGAGTTTCTTCGTTACTGGCGATTTTCTCTGAAATAGATATTTTAGAGTTAGAGTTGGAAGCCATTTATCCTCCTCTAAACGTATAAATTGTTGAGTTCCGCAGGGTACTGTACGCGGTCCTTTTTTCTTTATTGTTTACCTTAATGACCTGTTGTTAAGAATCCAGAACCCGTGCTTGGCTTTTGCGGATGACATCAAACTTTGGTATGTTAATATCAGTGATACGTATAGTCGGTCACTACATGACTACCTTGATCAAATACACAAATTGAGTGTAGCTACGGGTATGATACTTAACTTTTAATATTGTATACAGGCATCATTTTTATCTACTAAGGCAGAAATCGCGAAACTTGAGTTCGTGCTTCGAAGAAACTCCACATTGTGTTTTCAATATGCGTACTCATATGTAGACCGCTTACCTTTCTTACAGCTGATTTCAGTGCTTCAAAGGTTGATTTTCCTAGACTTCATTGCCACGTGGCAGATGGTTCATTTCACGGAGGGATTTACTTCTCACAATGTGAAGATTAGCTCGTCAGCTCGGAGAGGTCATCCTCTATCACTATATAAATTACCACATCGAAAAATCCCAAGCATGGTGCGACTTTCACATCGGTCCTTAAATTTATGGAATGTGCTGCTTAAAGAAATTGCATGTGCTTCCAGCTATTGCAGCTTCAAGCAAAAGATTCGACATTGGATATTAAATACTGGCGTGACGCTTCAAGCTATTTTAGTCATTGATTTTTTTCCTTTTTATGTGAACAGTTAAAATAGCCATTTGCGGCTAAAAATTACGTGAAAATAAATAAATAAATAATAGTGAGACGTATTACAGTTACCATTACGCCATAGTTGCAGATTTTTTCACTTCGATTTTCACAACTTTGTTCGAATTACCTTGAGAGCTTGCAATGGTAATGATAGCCAGATAAACGCATTATTAATACATAAGGAACTAGGATTCCTTATGTATTAATCAACTTGAATTTCCATTCAAGTTGGAATTTCCATTCCAACTTGAATGGAAATTCAAGCATGGAAAATGCATGAATCGTTAGAAAATTTCAGTAATATTAAATATTTTTCTTTCTTGATTAGATGCAGATAATTATTTTTTGAGTGATATGCATTCTTTATAACATTAATTCTACTCACCGGGTTGTTTGTTTGCTTCTGAGTTATCCTTTCGTCTAGGATCCATTCTGTGTATGTATCCATATCCATATCCATCTTTATGCTTTTGCTTTTCTTATTATTGTTGTCGGTGCAATCCAATACTGCTGATAAACTGCGTTTTGATGTAATTCTGAAATTTTTTGAAACAAAATTGTCTTCCTTTTGTTTCTAATTACAATGTTTTTTCTGTACATGCTTATATAAAAAGTTAAAAACGATCACCGCCATTTGCTTTGGACATGTGTTGTTTGAATTATGATAGCGCTACTTAGGCCCTTTTTGAGTGTGTAATTGTATGTTTTAATCTAGTCTCTAACGGTTGGCCTGTTGTAGTCACAATATTGACCATAATACTGTTGTTTTAGCAAAAGACACCATTTGTTTAAATAGAAAATTTCTTGAGGCTTATTACGCTCATAAAAAACAACAATATAAAAATGCCGAATAATAAACCTAACGTGACGTTAAATATTTTATAAAGATGTTGTAAACGATTATGTTGTTTTAATAATATTTTCTTTTTTTTATATCTCATACTTTATTTAATTTTTCTGGTAATTTTAAATATTTTTTATTTTTTATTTTTAGTTTTTAATTTAGCATCTATATCTATTCATGAATCTAAGATTTACATAATATATATGCATATCTATTTCCGAATATAAGATTAATTATAAGATTAATTAATTTTTCTAACGCTTCTTTAATATCTGCTAAATCTAGATTTGTATAAATCTAGATTTATACAAATCTAGATTTATAGATGACATTCATTTAAAGATGACATTCATTTAAAGATGACATTCATTTAAATGTCATCTTTACGATATAAATTAAAAATAGTTTTAATTGATCTTAATTTAATGCTCATATCTAGATATATACCTCCCAGTTGAACATCATTTATTTGTCTAAATATAGATGTCCCTACTTAATTAATTTTTCTAATCCTTCTTTAATATCTGCTAAATCTAGATTTGTATGAAGCGTTCTAAAATCGTATTTATATTCTGGCAATTTATTACTTTTGTGTGCTCTAAATTTTTTGTTGTTGAATTAATACAGGAATAGTGGTTTATACCAGCATTAATTTCGATTACCCTACAATATTTTTTGAAGTGTGCTTTAATTATTTAAGATATAAAAATACATTTTTATAGTTATTATTATAGTTGCATAAATTGTATTTTCATCGAAATTTTCTTACATATTTTCATAAAATACGTACAAAATATGCATGAAATATTTCCATTAAAATATGTATAAAAGTGTTAAAGAGTGCGGTTTATTTTCTTTATTATCCAAGATGGCCCAATTCTTGCATAGCATATCTTTAAATCAAATAAAAACGTTGAATCGATGAAAATACCTCAACCATATTGCTAAATATGGTTGAGGTATCTTTATTAATAAGTTAATAAAGATATCATTCTTTATTAACTTAGAATGATATCTAATGATATCTTAATAAGTTAATAAAATTAACTTATCTCATCAGTATATCATTATAAAGCTCTTCATAACGAAGACAAAGTTATTACTAGCTTTATTAATCATTCACTATTTTTATCAAGCATTAATTAGATATACATTGCCATGGATGTCAAGCGGAAATACAAAATTACAAAGCCGAATAATTTTTAATGATTAAACTTGGATGATCGAAATCTAATAACTAAATATTTGATTAAGTCAATCAATAAACAAGTTCATATAGATAAACTTTTATTAAATTTAATACAAGTTTAGCATTTAACTTGTATTAAACGTTTTTATGTACTTTATAATTATATTAGGTAACTTTGGATATACAGAATCGATATAAAGTATCTTGAAAATTATATTAATATAATATTTATTAATCCTTATTTCTATTTTCTAAACCGCATAATTTATTTTATAATCATTATCCATGGCTTAAGATTATGACAATATCATAATCCATATCCATGCTAAGGATTATGACATTTATTAATCAATTCAAAAAATTGACTTTGTAATTTCAATTTTAAATTTTAACTTGATATAAAAATAAATTGTATAAAATCTTAGCTGATTGTATATCAGTTCCTTCTGATGACTTCTAATCCTTATTATGATACATCGCCGGTTAATAAATAATATTATATTATAATGTATTTATATGTTAATATTATATTAATATTAATATACATTTTTATATTTATATATAAATATAAATACTAATGGTGAAGACATTATCAGGTTGTTAAATTATTATTGATAAACATGTTATTAACTGTAGGTGTTATAACTGCATAGAACTTTTTTAACAGTCAAAATCAACGCCTAGAAATTCCAAGTGCTTTGCGGAGAAGTGAAGTGTAAAAATGACCAAGTTTTGTATAACCTCAACTAAAATAACCATAACAAGGTGAGCTGATGTATCAGACATGCAAATTTTAAGTGTATGCATTGACAATAAATCGCTTGTCTTGATGACAGGTAAAAACAAAAATCAGATCGTGTTCGTTCTTAATTCGTGAAATTGCTGGAATGCACCAGTAAATGCTAAAATACAATCTATTGTAGAGGTTATATAATAATGAGCAATTTTGTCATTAAAAAATTGAAAATTATTTTACATCACTACTTTAGCTATTGGATGGCAAAATATTGGCAGTTAATTTCCAGTCTTACAGCTATTTTGTTGTATGTGTTCGCTAATCGACCGACTATACTCATTACTGATGTGATTTCGTATTCAAACGTGCCACCAATTTACATTGCAACGTGTGCAATTTTAATTCTTTTTAAAGGTATTTTTTACGGCATCGATAATGACAGAATGGCTAATGTTTTCGATACTCTTTTGTTTGTTAGCAGTATTGTTCTGGTTTTAGATTACGTCGTGATTATTTCGAATCTGATATTAATGAGTATCGAATCCAATATCGTTAACAATATATCTGATCTACAACATGAAATTTTGAATATTTGCGCGATCTTAGTTATAGTCTGCTCGAATTTTTCCAGGAATATTTTTTTATACTATCACACAGACGAAACGTAACCTAAACGAAATAGACAGGCAAAATATGCATTCCACTACACAATTTCTAAATTGCAATGGGGTTCAATGCCTCTCGTAAATTTTGATTGAATACGATTATACATAATGGGATTATCGGGTAAAATCACCAAGGTAATAGATTATTAGCCAAATAATGAGTTCTATATTATTGTGGTACCATCGACTATTTGATTCGGTTATTTGATCAAGAATATATTATGTTTATCTCCAAATGTCTACCTAATTGCGTTATCGGCAATCATTACTGGACAATTATTACTGATATACAAATCATGAATATCCCATTGGAACAAGTATACCTCAATTTAAATTTCCGCAAATTTATTGAACATCGTGATTGGGTGTAAACATATAAAAGTGGCATTATAACAACTGATCTATCTTAGCGATAACAAATATGGTTAGATATCTATGCCCGTAAGCACTGTCTTCAATCGGTTAAGATGATCGCCAGGGTTCTTTATAAAGCACGCGACAATGTTTCTGGAAACTGTTCGTACAATGCTAATTTCAGATAAAAATCCGCAATGAATATCAATAAGACGATGCGGCTGATTTACTCGTAATCATAAAATAGTTGATATGATTTGTTTCGTATTGATTTTTTAAGTTCATATTTCAGTTTCTTGTCTTTTTACACATTATTTAATCTTTAATTACATTGTATTCTTATTTATTATTCTAACTAATTACTTAAATTTAATTAATTAGTTAGATTATTAATTATCAAATTTAATTCTAATTATATTCTAATCAATTTATACATTCTATTTAATTTGTCACTGAGTGTCACTAATTTGTCATTAATTAGTTTGTCTAACTAATTACTTAAATTTAATTAATAAGTTAGATTATTAATTATTAAATTTAATTCTAATTATATTCTAATTAATTTATACATTCTATTTAATTTGTCACTGAGGATATCACTAAGCATCAAAAGCGTGATTTTAATATCATGTTTTAAATCGGATCCTATTATTTCTTTACTTTTAGTATTATTTAAAAGTGCACCTATATTTATATTACCTATACATTTATTAATGAAGTTTATGGTAAGTGTATATTTTTGCTTGTTATTATTAACATTTGTTTTTCGATTACAAAATATTTTTTTAAATATATTCTATATATTCTATATTATATTTAATATATTATATTTATATATTATATTATATATTTTTAATATATTATATCTAGATAATAGTTACATATATGTTCATTTACTTTATCAAAACTAAGACTTTTACAATTGCATTCTGTTTCCATTATAGTTCTAATATTATCGTTACATATTGATTTTAATTCTTTATTATAATTACAAATTTTTCGTCCTAATGGTGGTAGGAGTTTATATCTTATTTTAGGAATATATTTACTTAAATCTGACCCTATTATTTCTTTACTTTTAGAATTATTTAAAAGTCCGGCTATATTTATGTTATCTATACATTTATTAATGAAGTTTATGGTTAATGTATATTTTCTATTGTTATTATTAACATTTATTGTACGATTATAGTATTTTATATTACAATAATTGTCTATTATATAACTTAGCATATCATAATCGTTAATTAATTTTTGATTTATTGAACAAATGATATCTTTAGAAAAACTAATATTTACATAAAGATCTTTTAACTTATTATCTCTTAAAAGTTGTTTTAATATTTCTAATTGTTCATAAATATACTTATCTATTTTAATATTGTTAAGTTTATTTTTCTTATTCCTTTTATCACTATGACTTCTTGGTTTGCGTTTAACCGGATTATTATAAAAGTATTATAAAATTATTATCATAGTACTGCCAATTTATAGTACCACGTCATTCAATCCTAATGGGTACATGAAATTAAGCGTTTTAATCCAAAAATCTTCTTTTTCTAATAGTTTTTGATTTAATATTGAAATGTTTTCTTCGATAATATGTTCTAAAATAAATAATTTACAGTTTTTAATATCATGTCCTATTAATCTCATATGTTTATGAAATATAGTTTGACTATTATTCTGTATATTATATATGTGTTGCCTAAACCTAGTTTTCAACATTTGATATGTTTTCTTATAAATTGTAGTCCACATGTACATTGCATTAGATACAATATACCTGCGGTATTGCGATTATTGCAGATATTGTTACATTTAAAAGATCTAAAATTAAAATCTTTATTACTTACGTATGTTTCCAATCTGGTACAGTATATATATAACTTTTACCAAATCATTATTTTTTAACGTTGCTTTTCCAGTGTCGCCACCTAGTTTTGTTGACTGGACAAAACTTACGACGAGGCATCCAACAGCATATGGCATCGAACTGCCCTGCTTAAGGCGGTTACAAGCTGGAGCAAGATCTTGAAAGATCTGCCACCTTCACTATACGTGCTATGCGACCTAACTATTGGTTATTACCTGATCTTTAAAAGCGATCACGATAAGCAGTTTACATTTTAAAGTGCTAACACATTGAAAAGAAAATTTCCTTTTTTAAAGCTAATTGAAATTTAAATTTAAAAATAATAATTTATCTAACTTGCTCGAAAATTAGCAGAATTTTAAAAATCTTAAAAATTTGAAAATCTTTTCAGAATCTTGAAAACTTATTATATATTTTAATTGTAAATTATCAAAACATTAGTATGTATTGAATGTCAGATGATGAACATAAATTAATATATTTGGCAAATAAACTCAAATCAATCATCTACAGCTAAAGTCATTTTTCATTAGCTACTTTAATTATTTGTCCCCAAAGTAAAATAATTATTAAAACCATGTCAGAATTAACTATCCGATTTTGATAATCAGATCTTTTGAGTGCATTATAATTATTATTACAAGATAATATACAAAATTTATTTTTGATATCATAAAGTTACAATTTACGAATGACCCGCAAATGGGCCCTTATATTGTTATCATTATTAGACTTGAAACGTTATATGTGACTTTGTGTGATTATTGGTTGTTCCATGTCTGCTTTCCAACATGCATAAGGTTTCATCCTTATTGGCATTAAAATACTAACATTATTACAGGATAACTCTGCCATGGTCGGTTCCAAGCCTGTGCTGATAAAAGAGGAGGGTTGGCGATATACTTCGTGACAAGCCGGTCGTAAAACAAAACCGTCGCATTAACATTATGAAATGCTGTCTCAATAAACTTCGCCAAAGGCGACTACAATGGTACGACCACGTACCAAAATCAAAAGGACAAAAACCAAATGGATACAGAAAATGTGGACTCCATAGCGAAGCAAAAAAGAACGCTGAAGAAATATAAAAAGAAGAATAATTACATGATAATAAGTATTACAAATATTGACATTCTCAATAATATCGAAATTATATCCTCACTTGAGCTCTAATTATACAAAAATAATTTTTACAATTCGTGTTTAAGTAAGTATCATTTATCCACAGCATGTGCTGCCTGATCGTAAGATCTAGTACGTTGTCAGTTTGCACTTTTAAGCCTTTTATTATTAAATTTCATTAATTAAAAATAATGTAAATTTTATTAATTAAATTTTTTTTAATTAAAATACCTGGAATATCCTGTATTTTATAGTTTCATAAAACAATATTCTTTAATTCAATAGTGTCATGATGCAATTCGAATTTAAAGTCGTTTCTAAAATATATTAAATAATTAATATATTATTCATAATATAATTAAAATATTAGCATCAACCAGGTCGGTTTTGTTGAAGGATGCGGAACCACTGACGCTATGCACGCAGCGCGGCTCCTGCTCGAAAATCATCGAGAAAAAAGCAAACCCCTTCATGTTGCATTTCTCGATTTGGAAAGGGCATTTTAAGTCGTTTCTAAAATATATCAAATAATTAATATATTCATAATATAATTAAAATATATATAATTTATATTTTATATAATTTCAATTTATATCAATAATTTATACATTCGAAATATTTAGTTAAATACGAAATATTATATATATCAGCAAATTATCAAATATTTTGAAATTTTACTAAACAGCTTTTGAATCTCTGAATTCTTAATAAACGGCTTTCTTATCTTTTAAGATTGAATAACCTGCTACACTGAAGTGGTAGAAAATGCAATGGAATGACAAACGATAAAGTTGTTAATAAATAAATTGAACATGAACATGTTTTAGTAATCAGGCGAGATGTATGCATAAAATCATAAGCAAAATGTGATCACAATTTTATAAAGTTGAATTATAAAAGCATAAAAAATATAAGATAACTGATTTAACTGTACATTTCAAGATTTTTATTTAATTATAAGGAAATTATAACAAAGGCAATTTATTGCAGCAATATTTGGTAAGCTTAGAATGAGTAAACATTCATTGGTATCACATTAAATTTATCAAAATATTATCTAGATCAGAGCAGGATGATCGTACGATTCATTTATTCTACAAAGTAAAGTGAAAGAGAATGGAGGTAAAGTTCGATATGATACTTGCAAAGTTGAATTGTTAGAATAGCGATGACGTATCAAAAATACAGAAGTGGCGATTGTAGGTTTAGAGATTTTTATGCATTTGTACCTACCTGTTTATAAATCACTTATAACAGTTTTGATAAGTTTCTGTCATCATAAGGACAAATATTATACACATTTCTGATAACGAAAAGGAAGATAACGAAAAATTTAAATATTTTAATTAATAATTAATAATTAATTAATAATTTAAATATTTTTAATTACTTAAATAATTAAAAAATAATAATTTTTGTTATCCAAAATTAATATGTTCTGCCCTGATGATGACAGTGAGTAATCCTACATTTTGATTCTTAGAAGTACAAAAATAATGTCTTATTCCTTAATTAATATAGAAAAATATTTGAATGTATATGTGAATCGCTTATAATAGTGAATGCCTGAAAACATTTAAAACAAACCAGAAAACTAGTTACGGGTGAGAAATGAACATTAAGCTTTGAAAATACAAGTCAACGAAAAGAAACATAATGAAAAAAGCATCTTTCATTAGGATTAGGCATTGACTTTTGGCTTGAATCGTTATTTCCGCAAGATCAGTTGAGACGAATGATTTGAAAGTTCTATTTCTTGTAATTTAAAATTATTCGAGAGACAAATTACCAAACATTTTAATCGATATTATTTAATTACAATTTTAATAATATATATTCTTATTCAGCTTATCCCTTATAGAGAGTCGCTGCCGCCAACAACTTCTTCCACATCAATCGATTTTGGGCCATCTATAGTTTTATATCGAGCGCTAATCTCAGAGCCTTCATACCTTTCTTGACGCAATTCTTCCAGCGTTTCTTTGGCCTTCCGCGACGTCATTTCCCGACCTTTTTAACGCTTCATATCTAGTGATCGTCATTTCTTCTTGCTTTATGTTCGAACCATCGTAGCCTTTTTCGGACGATGACGTCTCGTATTGAGTCAACTTTGAACATTTTCCGGGTATCAGTGCTACGGACTTTGTCCTTCCTTGTTATACCCACAGACTAGGTCTCAGTCTCATAAATCATGGCTGGTCGAATGACATCCTTGTATATGCGCCCTTGAAGGTTTGTTGTTACTAGCTTATTGCTTAAGATTCTTAAAGTCTTCCGGTATTATTTTTTAATGAAATTTTAATGATATTACAATTAAATATTAGTTAAAATAATTAATTGTAATTGTAATTGAAATTGTAATTTATTAATTTACTTTTTAATTTTTATACTATTTCTCTACAATGCCTATACGACAATATTTATTATAAAATATTCGATATTAAATCATATATCTGACCATTTTATATGACGGCAATAGCAATTATATATCAAGCAAAAACAGGTTTATTTTTTATAAAATCGTTAATATTAATTGCCTTGTATTAATTAATTAATAATTAATTAATTTGTGGCACTTTCACCTTCAAAGTCCGAATTGTCAACCGTATTTATCGTTGTGATATTTATAGCTCAGGTAATAACAACTTTTTTAAGTAATTCAATAGAGAAAGCCATTTTATTCTGTAACTTTTAATAAGGATTTGTATAAGCTGAATTTTCCAAAGATGCTCAAATTTTCGGTACCTATCTGTATTTTCAAGTGAAAATATGTGATAAAATTGTTCTATTCGTGATAAACGCTGTTCAGGTGTACATCCAGACACAAAAATATTTAGTTTCTCCTTAAACATTGAACTGTTTCCAAGCCAAAACATTTGACACTCGTTAAATAAATTCTGCTGTAATTTCTGATATTTATTAATTTCTGTAATAATTTTGCTTTCCAAACCATTTGAAGATGTTTTTCTTTCTTCTAATAGTGGATATGTTTGCTGCAGCAGGTTAGATACTGGATGACGATTTTTACTAATAATCGGAAGTGGTGCCTTCAAGCGATTGTACATTCTGAAATGACAGATCACAGACTGTTATGAAATTGGGCCTTAACGACTTGAAACGAATAAATACAGTTTAAGTTTAAATTGTATGTCATTAAATAACTAAAACGAATTTTCGTAATTCGCTTTAATGTAAACGTACAAAGTTTTCAAAATCTCATTACTCAAAAAGATTATAAAATTTAGTTATCATTTTTGGTCTCAATTGATGAATAGAGGCCAAAACGTTATAACATAGTAGTTCTTCAAGATGACCTATAATCTACATTCTAAAACATTATATATTAATTAATCGGTTTATTAAATACTGAATTATAAAATTACTTTTACAATGATATTTCCATATTTTGCATCCGCATTTTATCCTTCTTCAATCTCCTTTTAATCCGCATTTGCCCCATTTTACCTCATTTAGCCACTTAATTTGTTACTTTAATTAACAAAGTGACTTCCCTTTTAACTTTCTAACCCCGATTTATCCTATTTAAATAGGTACCCTATTTACCTTGTTTCTATTTGCTTTGCCCTCTTTATACATTCTCTTCAGAAACTTTATGCTATTGAAAATATAATTTTTAGATTGTAATTAAGTAACGAAGGAGAGATAAACAGGAAAAATGGTAAAAGCGATTTAAAGTGGGGAAATGAGATAAAAAGAAACACATGAAGATTAAAGAGGGATAAAAAGAATTATAAATTGCTAAAGGCGATTTAAAGAGAGTATATGTGGTAATATACTTTTCAAATAAATTTATTATTTCTGTTATTTTTATAACAATTATTTTTCTTTCATCAAATTCTTCCAAATCTAAAAATTCATTTTCTTACACATCTTATACAAGATTTATATACATCATGTTTCTTTTAATCATTCAGCATCATTCGTTTTACAGATTTCTGAATTCTATTCTGGTTTTCCACCAAATTTCTACAATAATAGATTACATACAAAATCAGCAATCATTTAAAGCTTATTTTAATGTTAAATTAAGTTATTTAGTAATTAAATAAGTTAATTTATTTTTTAATTTAATTAATTATATTCTTATATAAAATAAAAATAATACTAAGAATAAAACTAATAAATAACAATAATATAACTAATAATATAAACTAATAATATATTAAACTAATAATATAATAATTTTTTGTTATTTTTTTTATTTATTTTTTTATTATAATATATTAAACTAATAATATAACTAAAAATAAAGCTAATAAAAAATAAAGTTTTATTAATTTTTTTCAAAAATAAAACTTTAAAAATTATTAAAACTCGATCTTTATCTAAAACTAATTAATAATTTCGTAAAAAGTTGCATTAAAAATATAACTAAAAATTAAATATAATTAAATAAATCAATTTAAAAATTAAAAAATATGATAAATTTTTGCACTTTCTAATCAAAGAAATACTCTAACATGAGCTACCAACTACACTATTTAGAATTTATTGACAATTTAATTACATTTCTACGGCTAAATATGTATTCGCAAGAATGAATTTGCTGTGTGCTCGAGTAGAGAATGCATTCGCACGTGGACGTATATGATTATTTAATTACTTTGTTTGTCTTTTGCAAATTAGCATATCTCCTCCGTGTTAACTATTACATTAAACTAAAATGCAGTAAATATAGGAAGACAATTATATACAATTGTAGGGGAGAAAACCGTCAATGCAATACATTGTTCACTCACTCTTAAAATTGAATGTGGCATCATTCGCTTGGCTTTAAAAACTGTAAATTATATAGTACGAAAGATGGAAAAGTTCGCACTACAGTTTGAAAATAAAATATTTCCGGTTTAAAAATAGTTTCCCAGTTTGAAATAATATTTAAATGAAATATAAAATATTTTTATATTTACAAAAATATTTAATATTTTTAAATATTTGTTGTATGCAATTGATTTGAATAAAATTCGGAAACATATAACTGATGCTATTAAAATAAAAGATATTTATAAAACACAATGTTTGTAAATAATGTTATAAATCTTTCACATTATGTGCTTCAAATTTTGAAATTGGAACACAATTATTTGTACGCTATATTCCTATGACATTATAGCTAAGCAAGCTATCAAGAATATACAAAAGCACGACATTCCTATAAAACAAAACAATTAAATAATAATAATTTATTATTTAACGTGGCAAATGCGTGCCATCTTACAAATATAATCTTTGTCCGTTGCTGTCTGCGTGATGGAGGAGATTTGTAATTAACATCAATATGAGTAATTTGTTACATAAAATATGATGATGATTAATCATTATTATATAATTAATGTTATAATGCAATATCAAATGATATTACGATATCATGATATTACGTTAATATCATGATACAACTTTAATATTTTTAACCATCAGAGGAAACAACGTTTATGAATAGAATTTTGATTATCGCACATAATATTATAATATCATAATATCGCATTAATATTACTAAGTACTTACTTAGTTATTTTCTGATAATGCTAACAAAAGTTAGCGAAATATCAAAAATAATTTCTAAATATAATGATTCTGGACAGTTTATGACTAATTTTAATATGGCATAAATTAATAGTAATATTTAAATATTTCAATTTAATATTATGTTTATATTATAATATTATATAATAAATATAAAATTATATTTATGTTTATATTATAATATGATAAGATAAATATAAAATTATATTTATGTTTATATTATAATATGATAAGATAAATATAAAATTATATTTATGTTTATATTATATATTTATAAAATATGATAATGATTAATCATGTTATATATGATTATATTTTATAAAATATGATGATGATTAATCATTATTATATAATTAATGTTATTATCGACAGTTTAAGACTTATTTTAATGCAATATCAAATGATATTACGATATCATGATATTACGTTAATATCATGATACAACTTTAATATTTTCTACCATCAGAGGAAACAACGTTTATGAATAGAATTTTGATTATCGCACATAAACGTATAAAAAGGGGTGAATAATTAAATATTAAATAGTAATTTGATATTAATAAAATATTTTTTCTATCTAGTATACAAATAATGATTCAGGATTAATCATTAAAAAATAATGATTAATTCCTTTCTTCGGAACAAATAAAGGGATTAATCTATAACAAAAGTCTATTTTGTTGGAAAAACCTGCCTCCATCATCAAACAACATCCTTACAAAACGAAAAATAGTTACTGTCGATTTGTAAAATAATTGCGTTAAAAGAATTCACCTATGTGCAGTGCCTAACTACAAAAGTAGCTGTCGAAATACGTGGCTGTTTATAATAAGAAAAAGTTGAATTGAAAGATATTATATTCAATTGAATTAGAAGAAATTACCCTTCTAATTCAATTGAATATAATTTCACCTAAATCAATTTAATATAATTTCTTATCATTCAATTTAATATAATCTTTTCTAATTCAATTTTTTCTAATTCAAATTAATATAATTTATTCTAACATAATTTCTTTAAATACAATTTAATATAATTCCTTCCAATTCAATTTCTTCTATATCAATTTAAAATATATTTATAATTCATAATTCAATTTCTTCTAATTCAATTTAATATAATTTCGTCAAATTCAATTTCTTCAAATACAATTAAATATAATTCCTTCAAATTATATTTCTTGACTCAATTTAATATATTTTCTTTTAATTAAATTTCTTCCAATTCAATTTAATGTAATTTCATCTAATTCAATTTCTTTTAATATAATTTGATATAATTTCTTCTAATTCAATTTATTACAATTCAATTTTATATAATTTCATCTAATTCAATTTCATTAAATTCAATGAAATTGAATTTGAAGAATTCAAAGAATAGAAATAAAATTAGAAGAAATTATATTAAATTAAATAAGAAGAAATTAAATTGAATTAGAAGAAATTAAATTAAATTGAATTAGAAGAAATTAAATTAAATTAAATTAGAAGAAATTAAATTAAATTGAATTAGTAGAAAAAGAATTAGGAAAAATTATATTAAATTGAATTTGTAGAAATTGAATTTGAAATTATATTAAATTGAATTAAATAAATTGAATCAGAAAAAATATATTAAATTGAAAACAAACGAATTAAATTAGAAAAAAACTATATTATACTGATATAAAAAAGGTTAAATTATAGGAAATTATATTAAATTGAATTAGAAGAAATTGAATTAAAATAAATTAAATTAGAATAAATGATATTAAATTATAACAAATTAAATTAAAAGACACTATATGAAGAAAATATACTGAATTAAAAGAAGTGAAATTATAAGAAGTTATATTAAATTGAAATAGGAGAAATTATATTAAATTGAATTAAAAAAATTGATAAAAATTTAATTCGAAAAAATTGAATTTGAAGGAATTATATTAAATTGAATTCGAAATTGAATTAAGAAAAATTATATTAAATTGAATTAGAAAAAATTGAATTAAAGGAAATCATACAAAATTTAATTAACAGATATTGAATTTGAAGGAATTATATTAAATTGAATATGCAGAAATTGCATTAGATGAAATTATATTAAATTAAATTTGAAAAAATCGGATTGAAAAAAATTAATATATTAAATTGAATAAAAATAAATTGAATAAAATTGAATTAGAAGAAATTGAATTAGATGAAATTATATTAAATTAAATATGAAGAAATTGAATTAAAAAATATATTAAATTGAATAAAAATAAATTGAATAAAATTGAATTAGAAGAAATTGAATTAGATTAAATTATATTAAATTAAATATGAAGAAATTGCATTAGATGAAATTATATTAAATCGAATTTGAAAAAATTGAATTAAAAAATATATTAAATTGAATAAAAATAAATTGAATAAAATCGAATTAGAGGAAAATGAATTAGATTTAATTATATTAAATTAAATATGAAGAAATTGAATTAGAAGAAATTATATTAAATTGAATTGGAAGAAATTAATTTGGAAAAAATTATATTAAATTGAATTAGAAGAAATTGAATTGGAAGAAATTATATTAAACTGAATTGGAAGAAATATAATTTGAAGGAATTATATTTAATTGTATTTGAAGAAATTGAACTTGATGAAATTATATTAAATTGAATTAGAAGAAATTGAATTAGATAAAATTATATTAAATTGAATTTGAAGAAATTGAATTAAAATAAATTATATCAAATTGAATTAGAAGAAATTATATTAAATTGAATTGGAAAAAATTATATTAAATTGAATTGTAAAAATATATATTAAATTGTATTTGAAGAAATTGAGTTAGAAGAAATTATATCAAATTGAATTTGAGAAAATTGAATTAGAATATATTATGTCAAATTGAATTAGAAGAAATTGAATTAGATGAAATTATATGAAATTGAATTTCAAGAAATTGAATTAGAAGGCATCTTATTACATTAAATTAGAAGAAATTATATTAAATTGAATTGGAAAAAATTATTTTAAATTGAATTGGAAAAAATTATATTAAATTGAATTGGAAAAAATTATATTAAATTGAATTGTAAAAATATATATGAAAATTGTATTTGAAGAAATTGAGTTAGAAGAAATTATATCAAATTGAATTTGAGAAAATTGAATTAGAATATATTATGTCAAATTGAATTAAAAGAAATTGAATTAAAAGAAATTGAATTAGATGAAATTATATGAAATTGACTCAGAATAAATTATATTAAATTGGATTTGAAGAAATTGGATTAGAAGAAAGAATATACCTTTTATAAGAGCAAGAAAATTTATGTTTTTATAAAAATATGTGCCTCGATTTTAAAAATTTTAAAATCGTTTTAAGAGATTTTGAGATTCAATAGTTTAGAGATTCAAGGCTTTGTCATGCAAGTCACAATTAATACAGTGCATAGTAAATATCTTGTAAAATTATTTTGCCAATGACGTAAAATGAAATTCTATTATTTAGAAATTAAATTTTCTAATATGCAAGTTGTTTTTGATTTATTGTCCTTTCTATTTTGTGTAGAGAGACATTGATTTTTTGCTTTAAGAAAAAATATAATACTTAAATTACTCTATATATACACAAAAAACGACGAAAATTTAGGCGTCTTTATCAATTTGATTCTCAATCAGTTTGTGAATATGGCTGCGTGTGCACTCTATTTTTGAAGAGTCGAACCAGTTTGACAGATCTGGTGGTGGATCTGTTAAAATTTTGAGTGGATTTTCGCGTACAAATTCCTTCAAATATTCAAGAACAAAAAGACCACAGTCAGTGTAATTATTTTGTTTGGGTACTCGTAGCTCGTAGACCGGTGGATACTTATCAGCAGAAATACCTGCAAAGCACTGCAGAAATGTGAACATTGCATTTTCCACTGCATCTACAACAGTCGAGGTTTTGTATCGATCGATAACGTAATCACTAAAGATATCATCACGTTGATTAAGCGAATCGAGTATTAGTAGCATGGGTTTGCAATCTGTATATTCGGTAAGGTCGCTGATGTCGCTATCATCATTTTGAAACAATATACACGGGAAACATAGAATTACAAGGAACCAATGAAAATTCTGATTAGCTGGGAAGAAAAGGAAGTGCTTTTCACCAAGATTCAAAGTTTTAGCCCACTTTCTCAGGTTATTAAACCGCTCCGATATTGTTTCTGGTTTTGATCTGATTTGAAAATTAGTCGCTAATAGCTTGTCAAAGAATATAGAGTCAAATATATGATAGATATGCTTTTGTCTTTCAGTTGAAAGTTCGTTATACAGATAGCGGCAGTAAAATCCGATAATGACATCGTTCAGAAATGCGTTACCAATAAGACACCGAAGATCATCTGATGTGATTGATATCCGATTACTTCCAGTTTTCGGGTATATTAAAATTGAAGAAGATTCTTGTAAATTATCATCGTTCCTACTACCGTTAGTGTAGGCATCAATGTGGGAGGATGGGGAAGCGGTACCAGACGGTTCCACCATAATTGGATTTCGTTTTACTATTAGTCTGCTTAATAGATCTTTAGCCTTGTCCTCGCTGACAATTTGAAATCGAACCTTACCCCTTAGAACATTCATTAATTTAGAAATATACCAGTCTCCATGCTTATGTGAAACTGGTCCGCAATCAAAAGTACCAGACGTTCTTCGCTCGACTGTAAACGCAATTGACGCAAAATTCTTAGATTCATCAGATTTGCAACTATAGGAGTTTAGGTCGTCACCAGTAATTAATAAAGGAAATATTTGATCCGTGATCATCTTCCTAATTACACTGCTAATAAAAACAATAAGAGTTGAAAATTTTGAAGACATATGAGTCACAATAAGTAATAAATCAGTGTACAGAAACTTGCACGTTACCGAGTTGTAATTGTCAACGTTTGATGAAAACCTGAACATGTTACCTGTGAAAATTACGTCAGCAGGTTGAAGATGCGAGCAAATTATTGAACCGATATGAACCGTGTCAAACGGTAAATGGATGTCGACGCGATTGCGAACATGATCATCAGTTGAAATCTGGTCTGAGTTTAACGGTAGTGATTGTGGGTTGCAAATTCGGTTATTGACAGTTGTGGTTTCAGATTCGCCATCAGATATGGCAATTATGTCGATAGTTTCATCGTCGTCAATGTTACAAATCTTCTTGGAGTTAATTTTATCACTCATTGTTAAATTTGTGGGAAAACACGGGACTAAGAATTATATCTTAATTAAATAAAGTAGTTGTGAGCTGTCAAATTTACATATAAATGAGCAAAAACAAGGTAAACAAAAACTCATTTAACATTCTTAGTTTTATCTAATATTATTTAAAATAATATTAGAAATAATATATTAAAATAATATATTAAAATAATATTATTTTTACAATTATTAGATTTTCACGGGAATAATTGTTTTGTTATTAGAAATTGGTTTCATATTTTTATCGCCGATAAAAAAATACTTTTTTACAACATCTTATTACAACAATTATTTTATGTTTAATTCGATTACAAAAGAACTATCACCAAAAACTGATGTTTACACGAATTCTTCCGGATTTGATACAGAATATATTTTTTATTTTTTGCTTGCTTATATTAAATTTAAAATAATTAATTAATTATCATTGTTGTATAATTGTAAATCCTATTATATTTAATTGTATTTTAATATTTTCTTTAAGACTAATTTATAAATATTTGTCTATACAATAGTGTCATTAATACTGCTATTTTGTTCAAAAATTGGTTCACAAAGTGAAGTATTCCATATTAGACCTTCTGGACCGAGACCCCGAAACAGACTTCGGTATAGGTAGAGAGATCAAACACTCCATCTTGCACAGGAACGCTTAGGACTATCTGAAAGGAAAGTCTGATCGGCCACACAAAACCGTGATAATTTGTCACATCTCGTCCGTGCACTGCCTCCACAACCCGGAAGAAATGAACACATCTTTTAATTTGTTTAAGTAAATGTCATATAGCATCGTCTGAAAACTTGTCTAATCAATTAATAAACTTTGTTGGCCAATTATTGGTTAGACTGATCCAACGTTAATCAAATGTTTCTTAAAATATCTAAAAATATCTAACTTTCACTGGAATCTGCAGTGACTTTAAAATGTCACAATAACACTCGAAAAATTGGTAATGAAAAACATATTCTGCTTGTCAAACCGTTTCACAAAACAAAGAATATTAAAAGCTTTTATTTTTAAATTTTTATTCCTTATGAAATATCCTGTAAATTTACTGGAATATGCAGTGACTTTAAAATGTCAAAATAACACTCAACACCTATTATAATTTGCAAATTGTATTGAACAATTTTGTGGCTATTAAATCGTCGTATTTCCTAAATATATTAGATTAAAGCGGTACCAAAATCAAAGAGCGAAGTTTGATCTTAACTTCTTGACTTCAAAAAAACAACTTATAATTTTAATTTCTGATGATGGTTCTGTTATAAAATAAATATGGTTTGAATATGCGATGTTCAATTCAACAAAATTAAATAAACCGGTAGGCATTGCACTAATTCAAAAATCTTGATTTATTATGTACATTTACTTGTTTGATTTTATTTAATTATTATACATATTCGATCAAAATCACTTGTCGAATCAATAAATTTCATTGTTTGAAAAATGTAACATCAAAACATTTTATTAACTTGAAAACAAAGTCATTTTCATATTTTGAGCAACAGATTTAATTTACATATTTAATTACATAAATGTATTTATAATACAATGATTGATGTTGTGATATTTTCAAATTGGCAGTATCGAATATATTTAAACACATAAATCAACAAAATATTATTAAAAAAATATTATGCGGAACGCTATTATGGATAGATAATAAATAATATACATTATATTAGAATATGATACTAGATAATCAAGTTTACGTAAATAATATAAAGACTAAATTTAATTTATTGTTAATTTTAAAAAAATTGAATTTATTTTCATATTAAACGCATATTATTTCATACTAAACGCACATAAAGTTCGAATATATAATTCGATTTACAAATCACCTCATTGTTGAATTGAACTTATGTGATCTTGAAGACTGAATGGTCAGTTTAGATCATCTAAAATTAGCAAATTCGATATTATTGTTCGCTACAATTGAATTTGTCACTAAAGTGCACTAAAATTTACTAAAAGCTAAAATATTTGTTACTTCTAGTAACCGCCTAGTTAATTATTTTAAAAGTGGCAATCTACAATGTTAGGTAGTTGGCTTAAGATTAATATTACTGCGAGTAATCGTCAGGTTAAATTTTTTTATTGAAAAGCGTCTATTTGAATAATTATTATATTAAACCAGAAAATGTGAAAAGGAAAATTGATAATGCAGTGAATCGTTAAAAAATTTCCAAAATAAACTGACAAATATAACCAAAATTATTATTGACAACGTTTCAACCCTTTAGGGGTATTCATCAGGTCAAATAAATCTAAAATTACAAACAAAAGTTTACAAAATCACAATGCATAGAAACAACATAAAATAAATCTAAAACCATCTAAAATAGTTTGCGCGGTCTTTTCACGTTAGCTTTGGTGCGGTTGTTAAATCATACGGGATGTCAGCCATTGGCTGTGCAATCCAGAATGATTCCTCATTTTTTCAGATCTTAATGTTATTCAAACTATTTTGAATAATTGTATAATTTAAATATTTTCTCGTTCACGTGACAATCGGCTTAGTGCGTACTGTACATCGTCGTCTATTATAATATTTTTCTTTATGCGTGCCCGTCAGTCGTTTATCCTTGTGCAAAACGTATAAGCCGTCTCCCCTACGTATTGAATATAACATAGGCGGCCAGTATAAAGTTCAATGGAGGCAGCAAGATATAAGATTGGAGAAAGTGGGGAGCCTTGAGGCACACCCGAAATAGGGTAGAACTGACGTGCATCAGGGTTGTCTTCATAGAATAATCGCTTGGTGTACAGCAATATTTTCACCATGTTAACAATTCTCGCAGGCAACCCGAGGAACCTGAGAGAAGTGATAACGAACGGAATGGAAATGCGGTCAAATGCAGCCGAAAAGTAAGGAAAGACAGCCACAGCAAGCTGATGACTGTTATCTTGACAAAACTGTTGCACTTCACCTTTTGCTGAATGGACCGAGTGATCTCTTACGTACATATTAAAACCTGGTGGGATTAAATTTCGCCTACTTAGATGATCGCGGATTTTACGCGCAAGCGCTTTTTTGTAAATGGAGAAGAGGGAGTTTTGAATTGAGATGGGCCGCAGATCTTTGCGGCATGTAATCGACTTCTTTTTAGGTAAAAATACTCGCCGGCTAATATTAATGTAATCAATGTCGGACGGGGAGGCTAATAGCATTGTTATGGCGACTTCCTTTTTCTGACTGTCTGTCAAAAGCTGACAGACACGAGTGGAGAGTGGCGCATGGGTTCTAGTGGTGCCCGGGAGTGGATCCCAGGAGTTAAGGATGTCTGTAACAGATAAGTCCCTACTCCCGAAGTCACACTAAGGCGGGATTGATTGGGGTGATTGAGTGGCTCTATAATTGTGTAGGGATAGTGACTCATCCAAATCTTTGTCAGACCTATGCTACCTATTCAACCCAATGCTCTCTCTTTCCAGCAGACAAACTTCTCAATCTTAAATATATTCCAAAAGGAAGACTGAGAAGGGATAAGGCAGAAATGCTCGCCTTTTCCCTACTCAACTAGAACCTATATCTAGTGATCCAGTATTCATTCGAGAGGACTTGTTTGGCGGAAACAGAGAGATTAGGAAGGTGTAGCATTTTAGCTAGGACCTTGAGTTTTGTTAAAGTGAGATTGTATATACGACCTTTATAGGTAGTCGAGAGCAACGCTGTAGCTTGTGAAGAGAAGTAGTTATTAAATTCGGTCAAACTTTCATTTCCAATTCGGGGGAAGAGTTGGATAGCTACATGAAAAAAAGCCACTCTGATGGGATCAAAGTGAAACCTCCTTCTAAGCAACGTATCTCTCTAACCTCAAACGAATTAGGTCATGAGAGGTGGTCTGTTGTTGGCGCGACTGCTCAGTACAGATGGGTTTCAACAACCACTTCTTATGTAGCAGTAATATGTCGAGGAGCGAATTAGTTGTTGAACAATGAAAGGTGGGGTGGTGGTTTGTGAATAAGATAGTCGTTCCTGGCTCTGCGGTTTGCTGCATTAATCCAACGACCAGTTCTGTCGTTGAAGCCACCAAGTAACATGTCATAGCCACTACCTACTATACGAACCAGGAGGTCACGGTTCTTGTAAATTTCTCCTGGCCGTATATAAATATTGGCTATGCTGATGTGTTTACCGTTCTTACAAAGTGATATAGCTAACCAAGATAGGGCTGGACAAGAATAGTTAAGAAGGAGGAAGATTTTAAGGAGCATTTAACTAAGGTTAAAAGACCTTGAGAAGAAGAGGAGTGAGGAGGGGTTATATAAGAAGTGAAGTGGGTGGCTATATGCTTAGGGATAAATTGAGTAATATCCTGGGGGATACGGGTAGACCGCGTCTCCTGAAGGACAATAACATCTGCATCTCAACCAGATAAAAGGCTAAGGGCAGAAGCACCTCCCGAATTCCACTGAAGGATATTCAGTGAAAAAGTCTCTTGATTGCTTTGCATTGTGTTAGTTTAGCTGGAAGAAGATTGCCTCAACCTAGACAGAGGTAGAGGTGGAAGGGTTGCCCCCTCCACTACTAGCGCAGCCCAGAGTGGGTAGTTGCCCCCGGGCAATATCATCATTTCCCTTAAAGGCGCTTTTAATCTTGTCCTTCAGCATTTTGCCGATCTTTGAGGGGGAATAACACGGGCCGAAGCCCCCTCTTTTTCGAAGCTGGAATTTCCGACAAAGGAGGAATCACCGAGTTTGCTGGCGCTGTCGACGACATTAGTAGAGCATAAAGTAAAGATTTCACCTACTCCTCTGTTTGTTTTCTGGACTCTGCCGATCTGAGGTCCATAGCATGAAGTAGTTCTTGGTCAGACATACCTCTACAGGCATTAAGGAGAGCCGATGTCGCGGCACCAGAATAAGACCCAGGTTTCCTCGCAGCAGAAGATCGAAACAAACTACTGTACTTCTTAAAGAAGACATCTTCTACTCCAGGCTATGTGACTCCCCCACAGTTGGAGCAGGATGTGGGCGTACATTTGCTGCCGCTCGCTGCAGCCGGGCAAGAAGAGGAGCTACACACCCCACATGTAGTCGGTAGAGAGCAGCTGGAAGCCCAGTGCCCCCCAGTTATGGTACCGACTACAGTGAGGATAAGTGTACTCCTCACTGCCGACAATTTTGAATTTTAGGTTAAACCCATAAAGAGATTACATGTCTTTTCCAATAAATCAGCCTGTCCCATCGCCTCTGATAAAAAAACAATACTTAAGAGGAAGCCGTTTTTTCCTAGCAGGGGACGGAAGTTAGTAATTTCATAAGTTTTTTTAGTATCTCAATATCTTCATCATCCAAGTGAGCCGGAAGATTGGCTAATTTTAAGGATGCTTGGATGGGTTTGCACTCGAATGTGCCCAAATCTTTAAAGTTTGCGTTAAAAATACTCTCATAGCTCTCCATGAGATCCTGGGATGAAAACGATATCTAAATATTATTGTTGTAATATCGAACAGAGTCGAAAATTATTATGTTGTTCATTTTAGAGTCAAATTCTCTGAGGAAAGTGTTGTATAACATGTGCCTCTCTAAAGGCTTTATTATTTTGATAATCCCCAGATTAACAAGTTGGGGGATTGGGGGAAGTAATTTTCCATTATCAGAAGGAACAGAATCATCGCTTACCTTTGGCCTGTGATGATTAAGACCGACATTCACCTTATTTAGTTGAGATTTGAAAGGTTGTTCGTTGTAAATTGAAGAAAAATTGCTTTCCGTGTAATGTGGGAATAACAGTGCGTTTTCGATGAGAATTAATTACTACTGAATCTCAGCTTAACAAAAACGGCCAGTTTCTGCATATAATATATATGAGAAGGCACAATTGACGTTGCTATCGATCTTAATACGATACTTACTATTTGTTACCCCGTTATGAATACACGTTGCTGTTTCTATAATTTAGCATGCTTTACATCTGGGTCGGTCGCAATATTGAAAAACGTATTGTTTCGATAATCTTTCGTTAGCTATATGAGGATGAAATCGTGACCTCGCCAATGACTGTTTTATAATAATAACGATTTTATTAATACAAACACCTAAAAAATAAAAGGATAGATGTCATAAGTCAAAAATCTATGTCAGTCAAAAACATAAAAAACTTAACTCTTCTCTCTTCAGTCCGTCGTCGATCCCTTTTTATGGCCTCAAATCTAGCGGGATCTGAGCTCCCAACCGATCAAACACGCCGACTTCCGACTAAACCACCCGGGGTCTTTCACTCCCCCCCCCGAAGAGTCCAATCGGCGCGGACTATGCTGGGTAAACGCGAGACGAGGAGCTTAAAAAACCTTAGCCTTTGCTCTGTGGGACGTCCTTTTGAAAAGAAGACTAATCCCGAGATAGCCCAAGTGCCCCAGAGGCGCACCTGGGTTTTCAATTTCAACGACAGATGCTGTGCCCGTTTCAGGGCCCATCTAGCTCTCTTCAGGATACGTTTAATATATCAAGGTAAACTTTTGCCGACCAGTTCACCGAAACGGTGAACCCCAGGTATTTTACTTGACTTGTGAAGGAAGGGTGTGGTTCAGAGGCAAATATGGAGGAGAGCTCAGAGAGTGCTAGTCTCTTAAGTTTTGTTTCGTCGCAGGGGAGCCATGAAAGACAACCACCAGCGATTTAGCGAAGTTTAAAACAAGGTTAGACTTAGGCAACTGGTCTTTTAATCTTAAAAAGAAGCGGCTGATGTCTAAGACTACGTCTTTGCACCTGTGTCCAGTGAACAGAGCTGTGGTGTCATCAGTGTACACCACTAGACGTTGTTCGCGTTTAAATATTTTAAATAGAATAATTGAGGCAGCAAGATATAAGATAGGAGAGAGAGGTGAACCTTGAGGCACACCCGTAATAGAGTAGAACTGACGAGGGAATTTTGAATCGAAATGGTCCGCAGGTCTTTAGGACAAGAGACCGGATACATTTTGGGTAAAAAATTCTTCTACTAATATTGATGCCGGCCACATCGGATGGGGTGGCTAATAGCATTGTGACGGCCACCTCTCTTCTTTGATCAGCTGTCAAAAGCTGACAGACACGAGAAGAGAGTTGAGCGACGGATTTGGAGGTGCCATAAAGAGGCCCCCAGGCGTTGAGAATATCTGTGACAGATAAGTCCCTACTCCTGAAGTCTCCCCAAGGCGGGATTGGTTGAGGTGATTGCGTGGCTCCATAGTTGTGTTGGGCTAGTGACTCCTCCAAAACTTTTACAAGGCCTATACTACCGATCCAACTCAAAGCCCTATCCTTCCAGCAAACAAACTTCTCCTTCTTGAGTATCTTCCAAAAGTAAGACTGAGAGGGGTTAAGACGAGCAATACTCGCCCTATCCCTACTCAGCTGGAACCAATATCTGGTGCGCCAGTATTCATTCGAGAGGGTCTGTTTGGCGGAAGCAGAGAGATTGGGGAGGTTCAGTAGTTTAGCTAGGACCTTGAGTTTTGTAGGAGTAGGACTGAAAATGCGACCTTTATAGGTTGTCGAAAGCAACGCGGTAGCTTGCGAAGAAAGGTAGGAATTAAATTCGGTTAAACTCTCATTACCAATTCGGGGGAAGCGTTGGATAGCTGCCTGGAAGAAAGCCACTCTGATCAAATCAAAGTGAAATCTTCTACGAAGCAGCGTATCTTCTTCTATCCGCCAACGAATTAGATCATAAGAGGTGGACGGATATTGTCGCGACTGCTCCGTACAAAAGGGTTTTAGCAACCACCTCTCGTGAAGCAGTAATAAGTCGAGGAGTGAATTCGTTGAAGTGCAGTGAAAGGTAGGTGACGTTGGTTTGTGAATAAGATAGTCGTTCCTGGCTCTGCGGAGTGCTGCATTAATCCAACGACCAGTTCTGTCGTTGAAGTCACCTAGTACCATGTCATAGCCGCTATCAATAATACCATCCAGGAGGTCACGGTTCTTGTGAATCTCCCTGGACGGATGTAGACATTGGCTAGACTAAGGCGCTTACCGTTCTTAACGAGTGAAACTACCAAGCAAGACAGGGCTGGACAAGAGTAATTTAGCAAGAGGGAAGACCTTAAAGAGCACTAAACTAATGTCAATAGTCCTTGATATGAAGATGAGTGAGGAAGGGATATGTACGGAGTATAGTGGGAACAAATTTGCTTTTGGATAAATCAGGTAATGTCCTGGGGGAGACGGATAGACCGCGTCTCCTGAAGGACTATAACATCTGCGTCTCGACCAGATAAAAGTCTAAGGGCAGAAGCAGCTCCCGAATTCCACTGAAGGATATTCAGTGAAAAAGGCTCGGGTTTACTCACCATTGTGTTAGATAAGTTGGGCGGGGAAAGCCTACCTAGACAAAGCTAGGTGTGGGAAGGATGCCCTTCCCACCACTAGCCCCATCTAGGGTCTATACCCCCTGGGCAATATCTTCATCTCCCAGAGATGAGGCGGCTACCTGCTGCTGCAATAGTTTACAAATCTTCAGTGGGGGCACTGATTTAGCCGGAACCCCACGCTTCTTAGATTTAGGCATGCTTTCAAGTGGCATCGACTTCGTATTTGAAGATTCAAAAAAGGCAGAAACCAGTGGAGCAATCATACTCTCTAACTGGGCTAAGATGAACTTTTTATTTGAGTCCAATAACTGCAAAATATCTTTGTTGGACATTCTGTCTGAGGAGACAGAAGCTACCGCGGAATAACCAGAGGGTGGACTGGCACGTGAAGGGCTTGAGAAGGAACTTTGATAGCTTTGAAGAACTTACATCTTCTGGACCATGCGGGCTGTCTACCAGAACAATTTTTGCAGACTGGGGGAGCCATACATTTCTCCCCTTTCGTAAGCTGTCACAGCAGTCCGAGCTACACACCTCACATATACACTTGGAAGAACAGGATGACTCCCAGTGGCCCCACAAATGGCACACATTGCAATAGGGGAACGTCCTGTCATCTTGTTCAATAATTGAGAACTTAAGATTATACCCCAAGAAGGGGTTGGAGGCAGAGTTCGAAAGAGTGTGCGCTCTATCAACATCCGCATTGCAGAAAGCAATGGGCAAATCTTCTCCGGATTTGGATTTGACTGTACGCACGGAATGAATTTTAAATAATTTTTTTAGCGACTGTATGTCCTCCTCCTCAAGCTGAGGGGGGAATTGCTTATTTTTAGTGTCGCCTGTATAGGCTCTAATTCAATAGAACCCAAGTGGGTAAGATTTTTCGCAAAAAATCTGTCAAATTCGTACAATAAATCCGTGCTTACAAACGAAATTTTGATCGTTGTCTCATAGAATCGTAGAGTTGAAAATAACTCCATTATTATATAGTTTCGTGAAGTCTCTAAGAAACAGGTTGAATAATTTGTACCTCCCCAGAGGCTTTGTAAATGAAATTAATGCTGGATTCTGAAGTTTTGGAATAGGGGGAAGTACCCCCGAATCTTTTGAAAATATAGGCAACAAATCGCTTACCTTAACGTCATGATTTCCAATAGAAGAGTTTAATATCTTACCATTACCAGTGAATTCCATTGAAAAAGCTGGACTCAATTTTCACTGTTTTATGATCTTTAGACAATATAAATATTAGATAATATACTGTGTTATGATCTTTAGATAATATAAAATATAATGGGAGGTGTTTCTGCTACACCCAGTGTTGTAAGCCTTCAACATGTCGCGATGTTCTGATTGTAGCGCTGCATGATATTGAAAAGCTGCCACCGTTTGTAATGCCTTAGTGCTGCGTTTAAGGAGCAATTCGTTTCTCTTAAGTTTGGCCGCTTGGCGAATTTCCCGATCGATTTCTAGCTTTGTATATCCTCGTTTCAGAAAATCACTTTTAATTGCTCCTTATATAGCTTCTTACTGTGATGTTATCGTGCTCGATATTTTAATATACGTTGTATATCATTTTGTCTAACAGATATTTTCATAGTTGTGAACACTTTTAGCATATAAATACACGGCACTGTAATGTGGCCTCCTGAAGAGTTTTGTGTAAAAAGCTGCTTGATCTTCGATTTTCACTCGCTAGATTGTCACGACTAGGAATTAAGCTGATTCAATTCTTGGTCGTGACAATTGTACTGATTAAAAACGATCGAAGGTAAAGGTCATTGGTCCATCATATATCAGTGTTAAAAATTGGGAAAGGCTCTCTTCGCCATCTGTTCATATTAACAGAACATCATCAATATAACGTAGCCATATATGTGGCTTTACTGTGGATATCATATTCTTATATGCTTGGAACATTGCCATGTACAAAATTGCATACACTGGTGCTAACGGGGTACCCATTGAAGTGCCTTGGGAGTGTATGTACATTTTATGGTCGAATTCCAGCACATTGTTATGGTGGATTAGATTAGTACCCCTTAGGAAAACATCTGATTCTGAACATGTTAGTCGAGGTGTATCTCCACGATTTGCCTTTAGTCACTTATCTTGGGATATATTATTGTAAAAGACTTAAACGTCAAGTATTCATTTAATGGCGCCGTCGGGAATGGTTGTTCTCTAAACGACATAAAAGTCGTCCGTGTGCTCTAAATGAGCGCGTACACTTTCAGCATGGGCTTCAATTTACTGCGAATAAATCTAGATAAGTATTCTGTAGGAGTCAATATGAGGCTAACAATAGGATCTCAAAAAAAGGGTTTATAACCGTATGTACTTTAGGAAACATATTAAAGCTTCCTACTTTTAATGAACTTTGATGTATAAACGCAGCGCATTTCTGTTATTACCTGCTTACCTAGATATGTCATTGTCAATGAAATAATCTGATGTACCGCGGCGGTAATGTCGAGTCTCGATGCCGGACAATATGTTGCATATTGTCCGGCATCTTACGGCACGGTAAGAAGCCATACAAGAAACAATTAAAAGCGATTTTCTGAAACGAGGATATATAAAGCTAGAAATCGGTCGGGAAATTCGCAAAGCGGCCAAACTTAAGAGAAACGAATTGCTCCTTAAACGCAGCACTAAGGCATTACAAACGGTGGCAGCTTTTCAATATCATGCAGCGCTACAATCAGAACATCGCGACATGTTGAAGGCTTACAACACTGTGGGTGTAGCAGGAACCCCTCCCATTATATTTTATAAAAGTCTAAAGATTATAAAACAGTCATTGGCGAGGTAACGATTTCGATCTCATATAGCTAACGAAAGAGTATCGAAACAATACGTTTGTCAATATTGCGACTGACCCAGATGTAAAGCATGCTAAATTATAGAAACAGCAACGTGTATTCGTAACGGAGTAACAAATAGTAAGTATCGTATTAAGATCGATAGCAACGTCAATTGTGCCTTCTCCCATATATTATATGCAGATACTGGCCGCCTATGTTATATTCAATACGTAGGGGAGACGGCTTATACGTTATGCACAAGGATAAACGACTGACGTGCACACATAAAGAAAAATATTATAACAGACGACGATGTACAGTACGCACTAAGCCGATTGTCACGTGAACGAGAAAATATTTAAATTATACAATTATTCAAAATAGTTTGAATAACATTAAGATCTGAAAAAATGAGGAATCATTCTGGATTGCACAGCCAATGGCTGACATCCCGTATGATTTAACAACCGCACCAAAGCTAACGTGAAAAGACCGCGCAAACTATTTTAGATGGTTTTAGATTTATTTTATGTTGTTTCTATGCATTGTGATTTTGTAAACTTTTGTTTGTAATTTTAGATTTATTTGACCTGATGAATACCCCTGAAGGGTTGAAACGTTGTCAATAATAATTTTGGTTATATTTGTCAGTTTATTTTGGAAATTTTTTAACGATTCACTGCCTTATCAATTTTCCTTTTCACATTTTCTGGTTTAATGTAATAATTATTCAAATAGACGCTTATCAATAAAAAATTTAACCTGACGATTACTCGCAGTAATATTAATCGTAAGCCAACTACCTAACATTGTAGATTGCCACTTTTAAAATAATTAAAAGTGGCCATCTACAACTTCTGCTAGCAATCAATACTCTCGGCGCTGTCGGATCAATAATTAAATTTTCTTATAAAATAAATATGGTTTGAATATGCGATGTTCAATTCAACAAAATTAAATAAACCGGTAGGCATTGCACTAATTCAAAAATCTTGATTTATTATGTACATTTACTTGTTTGATTTTATTTAATTATTATACATATTCGATCAAAATTACTTGTCGAATCAATAAATTTCATTGTTTGAAAAATGTAACATCAAAACATTTTATTAACTTGAAAACAAAGTCATTTTCATATTTTGAGTAACAGATTTAATTTACATATTTAATTACATAAATGTATTTATAATACAATGATTGATGTTGTGATATTTTCAAATTGGCAGTATCGAATATATTTAAACACATAAATCAACAAAATATTATTAAAAATAAATTTAAACTATTAAAAGACGTATGGAATTTCTGGTTACTATGTTCGAATTGTCAATCTGGTAGACGAGGAGGTGGTGTAGCCGCGTATATTCAAGGTAGCATCGGTGCGTATACATACTTACTTTTTCGGATTCCATTAACTCTTCCGAATATCCTCTTATAATGCCGAAGACGATAGAGAAGGATTTAATAATCTACAACGGCAGTCTGAAGAAATGACTAGAGAAATAGTAATACTCTAAATTGTATTTTCACTAAACAGGAACATATCATATAAAACCTTTTGACTGACACTTTTGATATAATGATGAAAACGAAAAGCTGACTATAAATATGGTATAATTATTAGCTGAAAGAAGATAGCGAACGGCCTGTTTAGAATAATAAGTTCAATAATTGTATATAAACTGTTGGAATGTATTATTAAATAAAACATGAAGCATTATTGATAATCCATTATTGAAGCAAAATTAAAATTAATAAATTCGAGTCCAAACTTGAAAGATCGTCTGGTTTGGGTGCATTGAAGCACAAATTTAAAAGACTTACCAATTGAACTTGTCGCGACAGGTAAATGTAAACTTTAATGAATGATGCAAACTTTTTTATGGAATAAAAAGTTTAACATAATATGCTTTGGAAAAATTATTCTAGCTGAAAATTTTTATGGATGGATGATAAATAATATACTTTGTATTAGAATGAGATACTATATAATCAAATTTAATCAGAGAAAATACGTCCTTAACACGTATTTTGTCTCGCTGCTATTTTGGGTCGATGAATAGAGATCGAATCCTGCTTACCTCTAATCCTTATTCTATACGTAGAATAAGTAAAGAATATAAATAATAAATAATAAATATAAATAAAAAATAAACGCAGACTCAGTTATCTGATCTGATATCTGATATTGTGTTAATTTATATATTTTACTATTTTACTAGTTATTTATAAAATCTTATATCCTTCTTTATTATTTATATTATTTATTTTACTAGGAAGATGTGATTGTTGAATCATACATGGTTAAATATGTTCGTTGAAAGTTTTAGCTCGCTCTAATTTGCAAGAATGGTTTAAATATAGGAGGGATTGATTTTTACTATTGCTTTCTAAAGTTCACTATAAAGCTCTGGATTGATTTGCAGAATTAATGCCTTGTTAACGAAAACCTTAAAGTAACGCTATTTATTTTTGTAAGTAGGCTTTGTGTTATACTTCGGGTAGGTTGGATTTTTGGTAATATCGTCGTAAGCATCAGTTCTGTGGCTTTTAAGATCGGTACAAATTGTACGGACGTTAACTGTAAAAGCTTATACCCTGATTGTTTCCATATATGCTGGCAGTGGGGATGGATAAATGTATATTCTGAAACCAATTTGAACCTGTTATCAGTTTCCAAAGAAAGCTTATCGAGTATTGCAACATTCTCACAAACGTGATATGAATAGGCGATTCGTATTTGCTCAGTCATAAAAATGATCAATGGTATTCATGAGGATGTTATTAGCTCTTTATTAAAGTGCCGATTAATAGCACGAGCAGAAGATAATAACCACATTAAGCTAACTTAATGTGGTTATTAACTTAAAGATAACTTGATAACTTAAATAACAGTGAATTTCTGGCTAATTCAGTAGCTTAGAAATATTCCCGGTATTGGCATGTTCTAGTAAATTATTATATTATAGATACTAGCGAATAGCTTTAAAACTTCAAAGTCAAAATTATGAGTACTATCAAATTCGTTATTTTTGTTATTTACGATGCTATCGTAGTACTAGTACAAACTACTATAGTTTGTTGTAATTAAATTTATTTATTTTATAATTTAACATTTAATCAATTTAATTTAACATTTAATTTATATCATAATAAATTAGTGTTTGTTGCTCCAAAATTCTAAAATTATATGAAAATATTTATTATCAAATTCAGATTGTATTTCGATAGAACTACATAAATTTATTAATGTTTATTTCCATGTATTTAAGCATTAAGTGTTTAATTAATTAAATCGTTTTTATTTAAGTAATCGTTTGTAAATTTTTATTGTAGACACAAAAACAATATTTGTTTATCATTCAAATAGGTTTAACAGTTAAAAAACATTCAATGGTAAACAAAATTAGACATTTCACCGTATCCTAATTTATGCGAGCTTCATTCACAAGTTTTAGAGAGAACACAATCGTACAGCAACACACTTCAATGTTGAAAATTGAAGTATTACAATTTAAGAATTTATTTAATTTAGAATGCAATAAATATTCAATTTTATTCAAATTTAATTATTATTTTAATAATAAATATTTTTCAAAATATTTAGATATTTTAACTCCTCAAAACATTTGAGGAGTTAGGGGCCGAAACCTGGTAGCATAACAGTTCCTCTTGATGACCTCTTATCTTTATTCTGATACAACGTCTGTTAGTTATTAGTTAATTCATAAAAGTGACGTTTATTTTGAATTTTAATTATAAATTTTTACGTTATATAAATTTTAAAAAATCTTATAAATTATATTATTCCTCCATCAGGAGGAACATAGCAGTTACTCCTGATAACATCTAATCCTTATTCTGAAACATCGTCTGTTGTTTATTAGTCAATTCATAAAAAAAACGTTTATTTTAAATTTCAATTTTTTAACTTGATTTAAATTACAGAAAATCTAAAAACAATTATTAATTTTATTATTTAATTATTAAATTTTGATTTAGCATTATTATGTTTTGTTTATTTTATAATTATATAACAATACGTAGACTCAGTTAGCTGATTTGATTAATAATTATATTATTATCATGTGTATTTAAACGAATTTTATTATAAACAAAGAAAACTGTATAATAAAGAAATACTAAATTAATAATAATAAATAGTGAATCCACTTCATCATCAGGTGAAGTGGGTTCATCACTTTTCTATTTTTCAAAGTAGAAAAGTGATGTTGATAAAAGTGTTCAAATTACCAGATAATAATTTTATAATTTGCAAATCAATTATAACATTTCAACTTACTACATCGACAAGCTTAATATTGACTACCACACCACAACTCAATAAAAATTAATTTCTACAGAGTTCGTTACCCTGTTATGAACTAAGTCAGATAACCAAAATGAACTCTTCAGTATGATGTGGGTATATGTTTAAAATGATTTCGAATTTCACACAGTATGACTACCAATTTGTTTCTCTTCAGATTTCTTCCGTTTTACTAGGGATCCAGTAATTGCAATGAATGTGAAAATATCATCAGTATAAAATATCGTATATTCAGTTGAGAGAATAGAAGACAGCGTAAACAGAATGTCAAAATAAAAAGAAATTCATCTCTATAATGACGAATATATTGCTAAAAGGTATAAATTATGATAGTTGCGATAATAATTCTCTTCAAATTGTTAAAAGACGTTGTTGAAAGCAAGAACAAGAAATATAAATAATAACGGGTGCAATATACACCTTGATTACGAAACTAAGAAGACAGGCACGTGGAATTCAGCAAAGTGTTGTTTAGATAATTTCTGAAATTTTTGTTATAATTATACATTAAGGGTATAACAATTGCATATCAGCTTGCCTTACTTAAAATTTCTATTCGTCAGCAGTGCATTCGCTAATTAAGGGAGGCGGCCCTTGAAACGACGCAAATTCAAAGCCAGGATTATTCACTGTTCACAAATAATCTTACCGAACAAAGTATTCGTATTAATTGACATTAACAAGTCACGAAATGTTTGGGGCTTATCTCATTTTAGCTTATTCAACGAAGATGCGCAATTATAGAATGGATAGTTATCGGAGTGGTAAAAATGAATGCTAACACGCTATCGGAGCTTCAAAGCTCTACAACTTTTGGCGATTTTACAATGAAATATGGTAGTAATGAACGATCTGGTTCAATTCTTTCGTCTACTGGAGACAATTCTGATCAGGTTAGTAATGTTTCGTGTTTATTAAACGCAGATAAGGGGCTGCTACCCCCGATCCCAAAATTAGCTAACCTGTGCATTATCAATTCAACAAAACCAATAGAGAAACACAATCTCTTCTCAACTTTTTTGCGAAAGTTTGTATCAATTCATCCAAACAGGGTGCTGTTCAATTCAGTGAAGATTTTGGACAATACTGTAAGAGTTTCCTTCCCGAATGCCTCTTTATTAAAGGAATACAAAGATTATTTTGACAAGCACCTTTTGGACTCTGGTTCCATAACGTTGAAACCCCTTCAGTGCTCAGTTAAAATATCTAATTTTCCATTGTTTCTAACAGAAGAAGATTTGATAACTCTGAAAAAATTGTATGGCCTCCAATCAGTGAGGCAAGTCCTAGGTAAGGGGGGCGACCCCTCCCAGTGGCTTTTGCAAATACAGATCTTGATTCCGCTCTGCTTCTTTCTAAATCGTCAGCGAATCCTTTCCCAGGTTTTAACTTAGGATTCACTTTAATTGACGAAGACCGACTCACATTCCCACACTGTAACAAGTGCCATGCCTGGGGCCACTGGTACTCTACATGCAGCAAGGCCTTGGTATGCGGTGTTTGTGGTGCTGGGGATTGTCAGTATGCTTGTAAAGGGGAAAGATGTCAGGCCTCGCCCTCTTGGGCTAATTGTGGAGGGGAACATCCGGCCTAGTCAAGGCGCTGCAGAATATTTAAAGAATATAAACAACTGTTTGTTAAGCCTAGAACCCCGATCAACTACGCCTCTGCTGCTGGTTCACCAGCCGACCGGATGTCAAACGCTGACATCATTCAACTTCTTGATAACCAGAAACGAGTAATTTTTTCGCAATTTCAAACAATGATTGGACCTCTGCTATCCTCTTTTGTAGGGACAACAGCTGCCCCCATGCCTAACGAGCTTAAAACCCCCCACTCCAAGAAGAGGGGGGCTTCGGCCAGAACAGTCCCACCCCCAAGGTGGGGAAGATGATCAAGGATAAGAAGGCTTCTCTGGGAAATGAAGATATTGCCCTGGGGGGTACGACCCGCGACGGGGCTAGTGGCAGTGAGGGTAACCCTCCTGCACCTAGCTCTGTCTAGGTTGGCATCCCCCTTCCAACTAATTTAGCCCAATGGTGAGTAAACCTGAGCCTTTTTCACTGAATATTCTTCAGTGGAATTCGGGAGGTGCTTCTGCCCTTAGACTTTTATCTGGTAGAGACGCAGATGTTATAGTCCTCCAGGAGACGCGGTCTATCCGTCTCCCCCAGGACATTACTCGATTTATCCCAAAGCAAATTTGTTCCCACTATACTCCGTACATAACCCCACCTCACTCCTCTTCATCTCAAGGACTCTTGACCCTAGTTAAATGCTCTTTAAGGTTCTTCCTCCTGCTAAATTACTCTTGTCCTGCCCTGTCTTGTCTAGTAGTTTCACTCGTTAAGAACGGTAAACGCCTCAGTCTAGCCAACGTCTACATTCGTCCAGGAGAGATTCACAAGAACCGTGACCTTCTGGATGGTATTATCGATAGCGGCTATGACATTGTACTAGGTGACTTCAACGACAGAACTGGTCGTTGGATTAATGCTGCTCTCCGCAGAGCCAGGAACGGTTATCTTATTCACAAACCACCGTGCCCTGCATTTCATTGCACATCAACGAATTCACTCCTCGACTTATTACTGCTACACGAGAGATGGTTGTTAAAACCCTTTTGCACGGAGCAGTCGCGACAGCATCTGTCCACATCTCATGATCTAATTCGCTGGCGGATAGAGGAGGATACGCTGCTTCGGAGAAGATTCCACTTTGACCCGATCAGAGTGGCTTTCTTCCAAGCTGCTATCCAACGCTTCCCCCGAATTAGTAATGAGAATTTAACCGAATTTAATTCCTACCTCTCTTCGCAAGCTACCGCATTGCTTTCGACAACCTATAAAGGTCGCATTTTCAATCCCACTCCGACGAAACTCAAGGTTCTAGCAAAACTACTGAACCTCCCTAATCTCTCTTCTTCCGCCAGACAGACTCTCTCGAATGAATACTGGCGCACCAGATATTGGTTCCAGCTGAGTAGGGATAGGGCGAGCATTGCTCGTCTTAACCCTTCTCAGTCTTCCTTTTGGAAGATTTTCAAGAAGGAGAAGTTTGCTTGTTGGAGGGATAGGGCCTTGGGTTGGATCGGTAGAATTGGCCTTGATAAAGTTTTAGAAGAGTCACTTGCCTTACACAACTATGGAGCCACTCAATCTCCGCAACAAATCCCCCTTGGGGAGACTTCAGGAGTAGAGACTTATCTGTCACAGATATTCTCAACGCCTGGGGGCCTCTTCCAAGCACCTCCAAAACCGTCGCTCCACTCTCTTCTCGTGTCTGTCAGCTTTTGACAACCGATCAAAGAAGGAAGGTGGCCATCACAATGCTATTAGCCACCACATCTGATGTAGCCGGCATCAACATTAGCAAGAGAATTTTTATTCCAAAAAAGTTTCCGGTTTCTTGTCCTAAAGACCTGCGGCCCATTTCGATTCAAAATTCCCTCGTCTCGATATACGAGAAAGCGCTTGCGCGTAGAATCCGCGACCATCTGATTAGGCGAAATTTAATCCCACCTGGTTTCCATGGGTTTGTTAAAGGTCGCTCGGTCCATTCAGCAGTTGGTGAAGTGCATCGGTTTTGTCAGGAGAACAGTCATCAGCTAGCTGTGGCAGTTTTCCTTGATTTTTCCGCTGCATTTGACCGCATCTCCATTCCCTTTGTTATCTCTTCTCTCAGGTCCCTCGGGTTGCCTGCGAGAATTGTTAACAGGGTGGAGATACTGCTGTACACCAAGCGATTTTATTATGATGACGACCCTGATGCGCGTCAGTTCTACCCTATTACGGGTATGCCTCAAGGTTCACCACTTTCTCCAATCTTATATCTTGCTGCCTCAATTATTCTATTTAAAATATTTAAACGTGAACAACGTCTAGTGGTGTACGCTGATGACACCACAGCCCTGTTCACTGGACGCAGGTGCAAAGACGTAGTCTCGGACATCAGCCGCTTCTTTTTAAGATTAAAAGACCAGTTGCCTAGATCCAACCTTATTCTAAACTCCGCTAAATCGCAGGTGGTTGTCTTTCATGGCTCCCCTGCAACCAAGAAAAAACTTAAGAGACTAGCACTCTCTACGCTCTCCTCCATATTTGCATCCGAACCACTCCCTGTCTTCACAAGTCGAGTAAAATACCTGGGGTTCACCGTTTCGGTAAACTGGTCGGCGAAAGCCGACCTGGATAGACTCAAACGTATCCTGAAGAAAGCTAGGTGGGCTCTGAAACGGGCCCAGCATCTGTCGTTGAATGGGAAAACCCAGGTGCGCCTTTGGGGTACCTGGGCTATCTCGGGATTAGTCTTCTTCTCAAGAGGACGTCCCCCAGAGCAAAGACTAAGGTTTCTTAAGCTTCTCGTCTCTCGTTTACCCAACATCGTCCTCACCGATTGGATTCTTCGGGAGGTGAAAGACCCCGGGTGGTTCAATCGGAAAGCGGCGTGCTGGATTGGTTGGGGGCTCAGATCCCCATTGATTTGAGGCCTTAATAGGAAGAAGACAAAGAAATTGTTGACCTATTTTTTCTGTTGACTGACTGTTTATTTTTTTAACGGACTTCTTGTTAAACGACACTTCCATTTATGTATTTTTATTAATAAAGTCTTATTATTATAAATTATAGAATGCTATATAGAAAAATTTGCGGTGTTAGATAACGGACTATTGCGCAAGTTATATAGGGAATACAACTTGACAGAAGGTTACGAGAATACGGAACGCTTTGGCACTACGAGAATACGGAACCTTATACGCAATAGGATTCCTAAAATCCTTAACTTCTATTATGCGCAATAGGATTCAGTTAAACAGATTTCAATGAACCATATGCACCCTCATAGAGCAACATCACATAGCTAACTCATAACGCTTTAAAACATCCAAATGAAACAATGTTGAACAGTTCAATAATTAGATATACAGAAAGGTGTAGATATACAGCCATCCTAGTGGATGTAACGTTTAATCGCGATACATACGAGGGTTGCCTTTTATATTTCGGGATTTGGCAACCCTGCTGTTGCAATCTGTCAACTGACAGCTCTATCGTAAAGTTAGAAGTTTTTAAGGTTATACGTACTCAGAACGTTTTGACATACGAGCGCTATTGGTGTTCTTTACAGTAAATTAAAAGATTCACCTGTCCCCAAGAATGGAATTAAATCGTGAACATTTTCGTGCGATTATTTTTTACAACTTTCGACGTGGATTAACTCAGCAGCAGTGCATGAATGAACTTAATTCAACTTTTGGCGATGAAGCTACAACAAGGACCAGTGTTTATCGATGGTATAGTGAATTCAATCGTGGTCGGAGTTCACTCCAAGACGAATTTCGTGAAGGTCGTCCAAAATCAGTTGTTGTTCCGAAAAACATTGATGTTGTGCGCGAACTGATATTGCAAGATGATCATGTGGCCTATCGTGAGATAGAGACAACCTTAGGCATTAGTGGGACCAGCATACACTCAATATTGCATGAACATTTAACTGTCAAAAAAATCTTTTCGCGTTGGATCCCACACAATCTGTCAATCGCTCAAAAAAAGGCACGTGTCAATTGGTCGAAAGGAATGCTCGAAAAATACGATCGCGGTGCTTCAAAACACGTCTATGACATCGTGACAGGTGATGAATCGTGGATTTACGCGTATGAGCCCGAAAGTAAACAGCAGTCGACTGTATGGGTGTTTCAAGATGAGCCAAATCCAACAAAAGTTGTTCGCGCACGAAGCACTTCCAAGCAAATTGTCGCATGCTTTTTCGGAAAAACTGGACATGTCGCAACCGTACCACTAGAACAACGCAGAACAGTCAATTCTGAATGGTACACACCAATCTGTTTGCCAGTTGTCCTCCAAGAAATCAGGAAAATCAACCGCAGAAAAGAGTCACTCTACACCACGACATTGCGAGCTCTCACAATTGGCTCAAACAACTGCATTTTTGAGCACACAAAACATCGATTTAATGAGTCATCCGCCATACAGTTCTGACCTTTCATCGAATGACTTTTTTTTATTCCCGCACGCAAAAAACAAACTGAGAGATCAACGTTTTTCGACACCTGAAGTAGCGGTTGCTGCATTCAGAATGCATGTTTTGGAGATACTACCTCAATATGAGTGGAAAAAGTGCTTCGACAATTGGTTCAAACGCATGCAAAAGTGTATAGATCTTCATGGGGAATATTTTGAAAAACAATAATGTGATTTTCGATGATTAATATTTGTTTTTGTTCTCTAATCCCGAAATATAAAAGGCAACCCTCGTACGTCTTGAGCTCGAATCCGATCACCATCAGTGTACGGAGTAAGCAGATAATAAGGGTCGAAACTTGAAATGTAGGTCTGGGTCAGCAGCTGATGAGACCCATCCAGATTGATTAGTAGCGTTCTGTTGTATCAAGCAAAGGAACAAAACCTATGAGGATAATATCGTGCCACAATCAGAGAAAAGGAAAAAAGTTCAATAAAAAAAATCATTCAAAAAATGATCGACATACGCACAAGTAAACGAAGTTTATTGTTGGTCAATTTGATTTTGTAGTTTTAATATAAAATAAAATTTTTAATAAAATAATCTAAACATTTTTTATAATAAAATCAATCTAAAAAGCGGGCTCGAGTTATCGTCGGCTGCCTATCTAAAAAAGTGGGCTCGAGTTATCGTCAGCTACCTCCAGCACGGCCGCTGCACTGCGGCATACAATAAAACAATTGTTTCCAAATTTTAGAATTTGTCAGTAAGCCGTTGAGTCACAATAATATTGTTTTTAGTGATTTAAATTTAAATTTTTTTTGGATTATAACCATCACTCGGAGCAAATGTTTAACAAATGTCCGAGTTCGTTAATGTTATATGTAAAGCCATATATTAAAACATATCAAACTTGGCATCCTACTAGTTTATGACAAAATGATATGATCAAGGATGTTTTGTATAATGTGTCCAAGTAAATACGCCAGCACATATGTTAATAGGTGCAAGCATGTGCGACTCGTAAAGCATAAATCACATTACTCTCTTGAATTGATACAAATGAGATATGTGCTCTACATCGCGCTTTGGGTGTTGTTATAGATCAATGGAGACTAATTAACATCATTAATTAACCTCACTAATGAGACTAATTAAACTAATTAAGTTAATTAGTCGAGATTAATCCAGTAAAATTTTATAGTAAGATATTTTCGATTCATTATGTTACAATAAATGTCTAAAATGAAAAAACAAGCGGAAATTAAACTCGCAATTCGTTTAATAAAACGAAATAATTTTAAAATGTGTTAAGTTAGGGTAGTGATATTGAAATAAACATTATTATTAAGTTACAAGAGCTTAGCCAAAAGCTGTTCTGTCCGTTCAATTGTAATAATCTTGGCTAATTCAATTAAAATATGTAAAATTATTAAAATTAATATTTTCATTCAAATGAAAATAAGCAGAGTTCTTATAAAGATACAATTGCAAAAATAATTAATCTAAATAACCATTATTATCAGATAATCTAATTAGATTATAATTAATCTAATTAAATTATTAATATTTTTATTCAAATGAAAATAAGCAGAGTTCTTAGAAATATGCAACTACAAAAATAATTAATCTAAATAACCATTATTATCAGATAATCTAATTAGATTATAATTAATCTAATTGCACGAATTAGATTAATTAGATTAATCTAATTAAATTATTAATATTTTTATTCAAATGAAAATAAGCAGAGTTCTTAGAAAGATGCAATTACAAAAATAACCATTAATCTAAATAACCATTATTATCAGATAATCTAATTAGATTATAATTAATCTAATTAAATTTATTAATCTAATTAGATAATCTAATTAGATAAATTATTAATCTAAATAACCATTAACTGATAACTGATTAACTGAAATAAGTTTAATAAGCAACTAACAGATAAATCGTTAGATTTATAGCAATTACCAACAAATATGAAAACATCAATTAACCTCATTATGGTTCATTATCTTACGACTTATTATGTTGATGAGTCGTAACATAAGCAACATAGTTCAAAATGAAGTTCAATGTTCTAATTGACTTGTGCTTTGAATTTTCAAGACTTGTCAAATTATCCGACGATACAGAATAATTTACTGGTATTGATCAACAAAGTATCTGATATATAAGGATAACAGACAAAGGACAATTGCGGCGTAATTAGAAATATGTCTCAATGTTATTCATCACGATGCCGCAATGTAAGTGAAAATATTTGCAAATGGAGGACGACTTACGCTGAGAAATCGTAAGATAGTTCTTCATGAAGTTCAATGCTTTAATAACAAGTGGCTTGCTTTGACTAAAATCTGGGTATATGATAATCCCTCCGACGATTTTCTATGAAATATTTTCTTTGTGGGTTCTGTGCTGCATCTCTTCGCAAAAGGTTGAAAAGTTTAAATTACATCAACTTACGAGTTATCACCCAAATCCAAAAATCACTTTGCAGTCTTCAAAGTGAGTGCGTTGCACGTCTACTATAAGTACTAGTTGCTTATCACATCCAAACAACACCAAAGGAATTCAATTCACATATAATAGCCACAATCAAATAAAGCAATCAAGTAAAGTTAAACTAAAAATACAACTTGTGATGTGGATAAAAGTTAGTGTGAGCATTTGCAGTTGTTGGAGCTAAGAGAGAGATATCTACGAAGCATCATTCTTAACTTTATATCCACGATAATGTTAACGATGCATTTCCTTCAATTACAATAAAAAGTCATTAATTAGTTAAATTTAAGTCAGCCAGCTCTACAATCTGGCATATCAGGAGAACGTGTAAGGAATGAAGTATGTCTTCCGACACAGCGCATTTATACTCACTCTGAATTACACCGTTCAGAAGCTGTTATTTGTTTTAGTTTACTGTTTAACCGTATAGTTTCTGGTATAAAGATAATTTCCTTATTTTATAAGTTAAAGCACTTGAAAATACCGATACACGGCCCAGATTATAATAGGCTTATAACCTGGCTTATAATTTCTCAACAGAATTATGATTAAGGACACACTTCCAGAATTCATTTCGTTTTGCGATAGTCCCATCAGGTTATTAAATTTCATAATGTTTATGAACGCTGCATATAAACGAAAAGAAATTTTTGAATGAGCAGATAAATGCTGATGAGATAAATGCTGATAACTTGATTTAAATTATGGAAAATCTAAAAGCAATTATTTATTTTAGTATTTAATTATTAAATTTTGATTTAGCATTATTATGTTTTGTTTATTTTATTATTATATAACAATACGTAGACTCAGATAGCTGATTTAATTATACAAAACTCTACTATGTCCCCGCAACCTACCTACCTGAGTAGTGATTACATCGGTGCGATAACCCACCGCATCACCACACCATTCGACATGTGCCATAGACAAAGCATTTCCAAAGCTATAAAGCTCTCATGCACCGATAATATTCCAATGCAACTTAGACGTACATGATAATCAATACCACCTAAGTCAATACAGAGCATCGAATTCCGCCTAAGAATAGACTCCAAGTCTAATAGTTCTCGGTTAGTGACGGGAAACAAGCCTAAATGCAATATTCCAAGTGTGGCCCGACGATGGATGTGAATAACCTCTTGATTATTTGATAGCTTAACCTGAGGAATGCGCTTTTTATTTAATATAATAGCCGAGTATCTTTACCTAGAGTGAAGTCGGTGATCAACTTTGTTTTCAAGGAATGATGGACAATAATACCTAAATCTTTATGTTGAGATACTCCTCTAAGACAATATCTCCAGTATAGTACCTAAGAGCTTCAGACGGGCGACTTAATTACATGAGGACACATTTTTCAACATTTAACCGTAATCCAGTAGATTTGCCCCAATTAGTTAGAGGGTTCAGATCATTTTGTAAAGTTACTCGATCAGTAGGACTTCTAATGATCGACCAAATCTTTAGATCGTCTGCAAAAGCTAGCTGAGATCATGCTAAGCTGAGTAGCAAATCATTCATGAAGACTATATAGAGCGGTGGGCCGAAGACTGATCCTTGCTGCACTACAAAATTAACATTCAACGAGTCAGAAAGTACACCTCCTACACAAACTCCGAAAGGCCTATTCGATAGAAATTACTTGACTCACTCGCAAATATATGAATGGAGTCCATAGTGATACAGTGAGGAGACTATGCCATCATGTTGAACCCTATCAAAGGCTTTCGAAAAGTCAAGAAGACTGCATATGCAGATGATTATAAAATATGGAAAGCGATTAGATAAGGATTGAATTTGGTAAGCTTATAATCAGACATATTAGGCTTGCGCTAATGGACTTAATGCATAAAAATGTTTTGTACGCTTATAATAAGACATAAGTCTTTAAATAGTATTTCAATGGAAACTTTGTAGAGGTAATCGATCATGTTATGGATCTAGATGTGAAGATATCTGACGATTTATCTACCAGATTAAATCTTGAATATGTATGAAAAACAATGCGTATGGCAGGCCTCCTTTGTCGCCTCTGAGATTATCTGAGGATTTATCGATCCTATGATCTGATTTAATCTGAGATGATCTGATGATTTGAGGATTCTCGATCTGATATGGTATCTGATGATTTATCTACCAGATTACATCTTGATTATGTGTATGAGAAGGTAATGTGTGTGATAAGCTTCCTTCGTTGCAAGTTTCTCGATATTAGGATCCGAGGTCGCTTAATATCCTTTTTCGTGCATTTGTTTAAATTCACTTAATGTACGCTTCGTAATGCATATATACTTGTACTTTAAGCGAACGAAATAAATTGAAAAATGTAATGCACCCGGACACAAAGCTCGTATATCCATCTATATAATTGAGCTACAATAATATATTGTGTTCATCAAATTTAAATTCGTTAGGGATTCTTTGCAATATCGCTGATTTAAGATTGACTTGACATATCCTCAACAACCGGAGGCACATATTGTATGGTTTGTTAGATCTTGGACAACGCTTAACTTACTTAGTAATTCATTTGTCTATGTTATCACGGAGTGACTTACACCAGAATTGTAATTTCGACAACGCATATTTAACAATATGTGATGATAGATAGCATAAAAATTCGGATCAAAGATAGATTAAAATTCAAAATTGGTTTACTGGATGCAAAGTGTAATTTATAAAACATTTTTAATTTATTACTATTTAATGATTTTGAGCGTTGAGTGACTTTATGTGATACAACTATGAGCGTTGCTCATGATATTGTCAATCCAAGGCACAACACAATGTCCACATTTTTTAAAGAGTTACATATCATAAAAAAGAAATACATGAAGATGTATGTAGAAAATCAATTCAATAAAAATATTCATTATTAAATGAATGAATTCGCAAATTTTATGCGATTTCTAACATCTCAGTTAACGCTTTCTAGACTGACTTACCTTAAAAAAAGATTTATTTTAACGTGGCAAATGCGTGCCAGCGCACGCTTACATAACCACAACAAAACAAGACTGTGAATCAGGTGTCGAGAAGGTGTGAACGGAGGAGGTGTTTGAATGTGATAAAGGAGGGGCGCGGCGGACGTCGAGAGGGAGTTGATTCCAGGCGAGTGAGGCGGCGACGAGGAAGGATCGGAGACCGTAGTTGTTGGAGTAATTAGGAACGTGGAGTAAGAGGGTATGATAGGAACGAAGCGATAGCGAGGTGGGGCGAGTATCGTCTAAGAAAGGAAGGTTGATGAACGATGGGGAGTCGACAGCGATGAGACGAAAAGTTACTAGGAGAAGGCGGAGTTTGATGCGGATGTAGATGGTGGGCCAGGAGAGTTGGACAAAATATGTGGATGTGTGGTCGAAGCGACGGAGACGAAAGAGCACTCGAACGGCGGTGTTGATTATTTGTTGTAGGGGTAGGATGATGGATTTTGGAGAATTGGCGAAAAGGCTTAGGCAGTAATCGATTTTAGGGAAAAGAAGCGATGAAAGAAGAGACATACAAGAACGAAAGTCGATAAGGGGGCGGATACGGCGGATGTCACGGAGAATTAAGTTAGATGAGCGGACCTTGTCACGGACGAAGGGTTTAAGGGAAATGTGATCATCGAAATGGAAGCCTAAGAAAGTGAGATTGTAGACTATGGGGATGATCGATGAGGCAAAATATACAGTGGGAGAAGATATGTGTGGTTTACGGGGGAGGATCCACATTATTTTGGACTTTTCGGGGTTTAGAACGAGATGGAGATTGGAGAGACGTTTGTGGATAGAAGAAAGACAGTTGGAGGCAGAAATGCCGATATCGTGTATGCGATGTGCGGGTGCATGAGCATAGATTATAATGTCATCGGCGTATTGCATGACCTTAAAGGAGTAAGGTTTGATAAACGGAGATAGATCGCCAAGCAGAAGAGAGAAAAGCAGGGGACCTAGGACTGAACCTTGTGGGACCCCGCAAAAAATAGGGATGGGAGGGGAGGATGATGAATTAGAACAGACGCGAAAGGAACGGTCAGATAGATATGAGGCGAACCATGCTACGGAGGAGGAAGAAAAGCCGTAATCATAACGAAGGCGAGAAAGGAGGACGGAGTGGACGACAATGTCGAATGCGGAGGAGAGGTCGAGGGAGATGAGAACACTATATGGAGCCATGTCTCGAGAAATGAGTAAGTAGTTGTACACTTTTATGCATGCGGTTTCTGTCGAGTGATTAGAGCGGAAAGCGGATTGGAAAGGAGGGTACAGATTGGATGAGGAGAGATAAGCGTTGATCTGTATTAATATGATGCGTATTACGAGCTTAGAAAGAGTAGGGAGTAGTGAAATGGGGCGATAGCTAGAAGGAAGGGAGGGTCGAGCGATTGTTTCTTAAGGAGGAGATGAACGATTGCGGATTTCCAGTGTGAAGGGAAGATACGACTGCGGATGGACGAGTTAAACAAGGTTGTGAGAAATGGGTATATCGATGAGCATATAGATTTTAATATGTGAGTAGGCAGGGGATTGGCAGGTGAGATTTTGTTCGGCAAGGTCATGAGGACAGATGATACTTCTGTAGGTGATACAGGGAGAAGATGAAAGAGTTCCGGAAGGATGAGATTAGACTGGGCAGAGTGGGGTAGGATGGGGACCGGGGTGTGAGAGAGCAACGTGGATACTTTAGTCTGGAGAAATGACGAATAATCATTGGCATTGATGTTGCACGGCGAAGAGGAGCGAGCAAGGATTGAGTTAAAAGTATGCCAGAGAGTCTTAGAGTTGAATGAAGTGATGATTTTATGCTGCCAGAAGGAGTTGCATTTGGTACGTAGTAGGTTGAGATGAGACCTGCGAAGAGCAAGATAGGAATCACGGAAAGACGGAGTGATCTAGCGGAAATCACGTCTGAGAGAGCGGTGATAGACTCGAAAAGCATGGCGGAGTCGACGCTTTGATAGTAGGCATTTGATGTTAAACCATGGGGCACGGTGCGTGCAAGCCACGGTGTGTGTGAGATTTGAAGGGCAAGAGAATATCGAGAGTGGATGTGAGTTCAGAGTCGAAAAGAAATGCGATATCGTGAGGAGATGAATATGTTATTGTGGGTAATGATAGAGATGATTTGAGTAAGGCAGAGCGGAGAAGGGATAGGTCAAGATTTCTCCAAGGGCGACGTAGGATTGTAGGTGTGTGAGGAGGGGTGTGGTTGTGAGTGAGATCAAGGGTGATAAGAAAGTGATCGGATAGACCAGGATCAGAGATGGACAGTGAGGTGTAGGCAGCAAAATGATCGAGGACAGCGATGATGTCGAGTGCCCCATCAAGTATATGTGTGGGGGCAGTGGAGATTAGTTTGTAATTGTAGTTGGATAGAATGTTGATGAACCGGATGGAATCCGTGGAAGAGGGGCGGTCTAGGCGGATATTGAAGTCGCCTAGAACGATTGAAGGGATTGAGGACAAAGAACAATGAGAAAGGAGGTCAGCGAGTTCGGTAAAAAATGAGGCAGTAGGAGCTGATGAACCAGGACGGTATACAATGGCGAGATCTAGAGTGATCGGGTTAGAATAACGACAAGTGAGCAATTCAAAAGAGCAAGGACTGAAAGGGGGATTGATTTTGCGAAGAGACGCGGGTTGACGCGCGAATGCGACGATGTCGCCATGATTAGAGAAATTAGAAGGGCATGAGCTGATGGGGCGGGCGGATTCGACTAGGGAGCAACCGGTAGAGAGCAGACGGCGAATGGAAAGGTCGTCGGAATCTGAGTGCCAGGATTCGATGAGGCAGAAGAGATCGATGGATTGCTTGGTGAATAGGTTGAGGATAAGATTGGATTTATTGAGAATAGATCTAGTGTTGAGGAGACCGAGGCGGAAACCGTGTGTTGTTGCGAGAGTCTAGTGGAGACGAGACATAGGAGAGATGGAGCGCCATCGAATTTTTGGACGGGTGTGGGCAACTTGAAAATTTCCGTCTATGTTTCGGATGGAGAGTGATGTTTCGCCGTTTTCCTCGCGACGGCGTTTTTCGATGCGGGCTGAAGAGATTTGAGCGATTTCAGAAGGGGCGCGATCGGGGAAAATTCGAGTGGTTGAAGATGACATGAGTTTGAATCGTTGAGAGAGGACAGAAGACGCGTGAGAGCGATGCTTGAAAACAATTTTTAGGAGAGGGGGCTGGGAAGGATTAGATTGAGAAGATTTGTTTAGACGGATGAATGCGAAAGGAGAAATTTCCTTGAAAAAGGATGGTTTATCCGCAGGGACAATAGACGAGAGGATGGATCTGAAGGCGGAAACATCGTGGTCTAGACGTGTTTGTGGAGATAAGGAGTTAGAAGGCGTGATATTAGTGACAATGACGCAACGATCGCGAGAAGCAAAGCGCTTCCGTAAAGGAGGACGACTGACGTGAGTAGGTGAGATCACGATAGAAGAGCTGGCAGTTGATGATTTGGAGGGATTTGGTTTGACGACGGGAGACATAGAGGATAATGATAATAAAGAGGGTGGCAAGCGATGTGAGGAAAGATTATGAGTGGAAGGATAGTGGAGGTTGGTGGAGTTGATTTTGATTGATGGATGCAAGGTATTGAGAAACGAGACGGGAAGGACGGGACGTGGGGTGTCGCGGAGTGAAAATACATTAGTTGTAACAATTTGCGGCTCTATCACTGTCTCGGTAGATTTATCATAAACTTGAGAAAATCCATCTTGCTGCGATACAATTTGCGGCTCCTTCACTGTATCAGTAGATTTATCAGAAATTTGAGAAATTCGATCATGCTGCGATGCCATTTCCAATTGCTCGTGCTTGTTATAAAATGTCGTGCTTGTTATAAAACGTATATTCGGCAATACACACATTCGGCAATACACACATCGTCGACATTTGTTTTCTATTGCTGCAAAAATAGTTATTTCTTTGAACTAAAGCAGCTAAAAAATTATGTTTAAATCATTATTCCCAGTGACTTAAATAACATGGTTCACATCAATATTAACTTAGACGGATTATGTATATTGACTTAAAGTTTGTGCTAGTAACTGGCAATTTTTACTTGTGGAAGTTCTTTCAACTGTTCTCCCAACAGAAATATCAGTCGATTGGGAAGAAACAACATCATCTTGATCGTAAATTTAAACTAATCACCGAGTCCAAACAGTCTCATCCGAATTAAACATTAGGTTGATTCAGTAAAGCAAGTTCTTTCAACTGTTCTCCCAACAGAAATATCAGTCAAACAAAATAGACAGGTAATACACCTCTTTCGCATAGGGAAGAAACAATATGGTACCAAACGAAGGCTTTTGACAATTGTTGTTGATATCCCCGAGACTAGTAAGCAAATCATCAAGAATTCCTTTAAGTTAAGGAACTCCAGTATCAGACTTCTACCTGACCTCAGCACTAAAGATAGAAACTGATTGAAATCTGCAAGGAACGAGCTTCAACAAAGAATTCAAAACGGTGAAAAAAATCTAATTGTGAAAAATTTTCAAATTGTGCGGCGAAGGGTAAATACGCGATTCAGCCTCGGAATCCGTCTAACCGCTCCATCGATACGCTCTGCCGCACAGATTCGTGCATTCAACACGTAAACATCAATCCCATTTCAACACCAACAGCGACACTTCACTACTGCCGTTACTCTCAAAATAATATTTCCGTCATGTACTCTAACTGTTTAAGCACTACAACAAATTTGACGAAATATTGTGTCTCGTTAATTCAAGGAACCCAAACATCATTGCATTGATGTTTGGGTTCGCACCCTAAACAAAAGGGGATGAGAGTTTGGCTCTCTCACCCCCTATTGGTCACAGTGATCATTGTGTCATTAGGCTGACGCTTTCTGTCAATCTTTTTAAAACAGCCCCCTCGGCAAAACCCGAATTGAATCCCTTCAAAGCGAATTTCGCAAGTATGACGCAAGCTATTCGAAACATTCAATGGCCTAATCCATATGTAATTGGCATAGATCAGTGCTGGGAAAATTTCAAATCTACCTTGATCAATGCTCTAAATTACTTCTTCCCTTTAAAACGTCAGCGCACATCCCACAAATCTCCCATTTGGTTTAACTCGCAGATTAAACAAATGATTAAGACAAGAGACAAAATTTACAAAAAATTCAAAGAAGGGAATTGTTCTTGGACCGATTACAAGGAATTACGAAATCAAGTAATGGCACTCAAACGTCAGAAACGCAGGTGTTTCGTTTCCAATCTTTGTCGATCATCAAAAAAATATCCCAGTAAATTGTTCTAATACAAACCAAAGACCTTATTCTAATACAAACCAAAGATCTGAATAAATCAGATCAGATAACTGAGTCTACGTATTTTATATTATTTTATTATTTCACACAAGTTATAAAAGTTATAAAAGTTATATTATTTCACAGAAGTTATTACATTTTCACACAAGTTTTAATATAAATTAAAAATAAAGATAAATAATTATAAATAATAAATGATTATATAATATTTTATACAATTTTTATTTATCGAATAATATTGCATTCGGGTTAAACTAATTTGCTTTTGGCGAACCAATTCCGAGAATTAAAACTTTTGAATTTTATTTAAATATTTCGGCTGTTCGTGCAGCCCTTTTCGATTATAATATTTTTCTCTTAGTTTTCATAAGTGACAAGGATTGCACGAAAAGACGAAATATTTAAATAAAATTCAAAAGTTTTAATTCTCGGGGACGCTTCGACAAAAAGCAATTTATTTATATCAAGTCAAAATTTAAAATTGAAATATAAAATAAAAGTCAACTGTTATGAATTGAGTAATAAATAACATTCGTTGTATCAGAATAAGAATTATAGATCAACAGGAGCAATTGCTATGTTATCAGGTTTCGGCCCCTATTTCTCAACATACAGAGCAGCGGGGCCAAATGCGTGCTAACGACATATTTCCTCCGATGGCATTTGATAATTTAGTGTACCTTATTCTAATACAAACCATATTGTTTATTATCCATCCGTCAAAAATCCCGCTTAATTATCATACATTCCAGATCATTTCAGTCAGTTCCAGATTATTCCTGTCAGTTTTCAGATTATTCTTGTCAGTTCCAGATTATACTTGTCAATTTCACTCGCTTCGCTCGCGGATTGAGCTTAATCTCTCGATAAAAGAGCATGCCTAGAAAATCTCGATCTTAGATTCCCGTTACTGATCACGCATCTTGCACATCGGAATGCAATGATGGTTATACCAGTTTGGAAGTTGGATGCAATTGTAAAGACTGTGACCTATGGATCCTAGTTCGTGTTAAAATATCAGATCGATAGATGTATCAACGTAAACCGTTTACATGTGGTTTTTGTTAATCATTACAACTTCTACAGCTATCCTGCTCCTCCACTTATGTTTCACACACGACCACTTAGACCGATACTGTTTTCGACGTTTCCCTCGCATCAACACTTGATTTCGCATAGTATAATCCCATTCGTGTACCTACTCTCACGCATCCTCCTTGTTCAACTACGGGTCAAACTTCCATTCATATTTATCATCCTAACAATGCTAACGGTAAAGCTTTTCATATCGTACCTCCTCTTTCCTTTTCCTCCCTCCATTTAAATACCTCTCATGCTTCTTATCTTCACATACTACTTACTCTACTTCCCTCGTATCACTTCTCAATAATTTACATCCTTTCGTCAAAATCATTTCAAGTAACATCTCTGATCAACCGATTCCACACTCCACTCCTGTCACATATGCTCCAACCTATTTTAATTCTTCAGTACAAATACCTGTCATTCCTACTTCTACCTGATCTTCTGCCTCTACTCCTACTTGCTTTGTTCGTCAACCACTTCAACGTAATCATTTTACTTCGCGCGATCGCTATATTATCATATCTAACTTCACGCTTTACGAATCTGCTTCTCCACAATCTTGTCTCGATGATGATGTATCTGCTTTCAGGTCTATTCTAGCAACCATTCTTTCTGATGATAATTCATTCCGCTTCAATAATATCACTCCTGTATCTTTTATTCGATTAAACAATTCCACTAAATCCAATCATCACAGTCATCTACTCCTAAAAATCGTTTTCCGACATAGTTCACATGCCTCTTCGGTACTCTCCCAACGTTTTAAACTTCTTACCACTTCATCTACTTGTCGTATCTTTCCTGATCGCTCTCCTTATGATATTGCCCAGCTCAATTCAGCTCGCATTGAGAAACATCGACGTGAAACAAAATGTAGTCATATCTATCAATCCGTAAAATCAACGGAAATTTTAGTTTCGTACACACGAGGCCAAAATTTTGATGACGTCTAGTCTCTCCCCCAGTCTTCTTTGCTAGTCGTTCTCGCTCCTGAACATACTTTTCGTCTTAGTCTTTTTAACACTCGTTCTATTCTTCATAAATCTGATCGGCTCCTTGATATCTTCGATCAACTATCTATCAATATTCTCTGCATTACCGAATCATGACACTCTGATTCTGACGATCTTGCGATTCGTCGTCTATACTGCTCTGGTTGTTCTCTAGTTGAATCATCTAATCTAATTGTATCTTCCACGTCTACTGTTTCTAACCATGGCGGTATTGTTGCCATTGCTCGTCACTCAACGTCTTTACGTAAAATTAATGCTAACATCCGTTCCACTTCATTTGCAGAAATCAACTCATTTTACTTGTGATTGTATATCGCCCAGAATCAGATATCCCTTCACTATGTTCCTTAGTGAGCTTGTAGATCTTATTTCGCACTGTTTATTGTCTTATACTCCTTATTTAGTTCTATGTGACTTTAACATTCGTCTTGATCGCCGAGTTGACTCTGACTCTATCACTCTAACTAACCTGTTTTCTGATTTTAACTAGAAATTACTTTCAACAAGCCCTACTCATATTCTCGGCGGTGCTCTCGGCATCATTGATGTTTCCAAATGCTTCAATGACTATACCTGCTTGTCAATTACTGATCCTGGTTTGTACGATGATTTCCTTATCACTCTTACTCGTCCCATTCTCCTTCTCCGCCTCCTACATTAGCTACTCCAAGTCGACCCTGGAAACTTCTCGATATCCCTATTCTTCTTAAGCCATACTCAAGTCTCCACTCTTTTCACTTCCACTTAACTATCTTTCTCCTGATGATCTCTGCATTCTGTTTGATTATGAACTTACGACTGTCATCAATCACCTTAGGCATATTCGATCCCGACGTTTTCTGGGCTTACGTCATGCTCCCTGATTCGATTCTGACTGTAGTCTTTCTAAGCGTCGACTCCGTCACTCTTTTCGTTTGTTTAATCGCTTTCTTAAACGTTCTCCAAACTCACTCCCTACAAATCTCTGTGCTTCTTATCTTTCTCTCTGCCGTTTCCATTTCATTCTTATGCGTACTAAACGTACTCTCTTTAGCCAAATCAACTCAAGTCATATTCCTTGTAACATAAATTCTGATAAATTTATTTCTTATCTACAATCTAAGTTATCTAATTTACTTTTCCTTCTACCCATATACCCCTTGTATACTCTCTTCTCTTTAAATACTTCTCTCCCGGAGCTATTCCATATTCTTCACGTTTCGTCTGATGAACTTTCTTCGATTCATCTGTCGTTACCTAATAAAACCTCTCCTTCCGACTCAATTCCGACTCACTTGCTTAAAAATAAATGCTTATATATCTCACACTTCCTAACCACATTTCTCTACTTGTCTATCCACAGCCGCATATTTCTTCTAACTAGAAATGCGCCACTTGGCATCGGTTAAAATCAGAATGACTACTATCTCCAATAAGAAAGTAGCGAATCTTCAATTTATTCAAAGTATAGCCGATTTATGTAACATCAGACTTATCGAGATTCCAATCATAAGATGCAGCAGACGTCATAATAAACTTTTCAAACACAAAGTTTATTGTAACAAAGTAAGAAAAAATTCTTAATTAAAGTCTGTTTGTACTTCTCCATTATATGAAATAAAAAATTAATCAAACTTGCTTGAAAATCAGCAGAAAAATAATGCCGTATCAATAATACATAGTTTCAGTATTTCTAACAGATGTTATATTACCAGGATAACAAAGTTACAGGTCAATAATAACTTGTAAGTAGAACAAATCAGATAATTGAATCTACGTATTTTATACTTTATATAAATAAAAATAAAGATAACTAATAAATAATTAAATAAGATTTTATAAAATTTATACTTATATAAAGTAAAAAATTTAAAATTAAAAATGAAATTCAATTTTTACGAATTGACTAATAAATAACAGACTATGTTATTTATTAACATAAATAATAAATAACACAAACGTGCTAACGACTTATTTCCTCTGATGAAATTTGATTATTTAGTGTACCTTATGCTGATTCACCAAATTGTTCTTTTATAATCGGATTTAGGATGATACATTTTGCTTAGGAGACGGCGATTATCAAAAAATACAATACCACAATACGTTAAATTAGCAGAAACTAAAACTACTTTGTTGCTCTTTTTAATCAAAATTTAACTTACATATAAAATTTTTAAAATATATTGATTTCGAATTTTATAAAATGATTACTTGGGACAACTGTCCCAACTAAAGAATAGATTTATTTTTACGTGGCAAATGCGTGCTGGCGCACGTTTACATGACCACGAAGAATAAAACACAAACAAAAGTCTAAATCATATGTCGAGAAGGTGGGAACGAAAGAAGTATTTGAATGTGATAAAGGAGGAAGAGCGGCGGACGTCGAGATGGAGCTGATTCCAGGCGAGGGGAGCGGCGACGATGAAGGATCGGATACCGTGGTTGTTAGAGTAATAGGGAACGTGGGGTAAGAGGGCATGACGGGAACGCAGCGATAGATAGATGGGGCAAGTGTCGTCTAAGAAAGGGAGGTTGATGAACTATGGAGAGCCGACAGCGATTAGACGAAAAGTGATGAGAAGGCAGAATTTGATGTATATTAAATGGTGGGCCAGGATAGTCGGGCAAGATATGTGGATATGTGATCGAAGCTACGGAGACGTAGGAACACTCGAACGGCGGATTTGATGATGCGTTATAGGGGTAAGATGATGGATTTTGGAGAATTGGCAACAAAGCTGGGGCAGTAATCGATACTAGGGAAGAGAGGTGATGAAAGGAGACATACAAGAACGGATGTCGATAAGGGGATGGATACGGCGGATGTAACTGAAAATTAAGTTAGACGAGTGGACCTTTTCACGAACAAAAGGTTTAAGGAAACGGTGATCATGGAAATGGAATCCTAATAAAGTAAGATTGTGGACTCTGGGGATGATTGATTAGGCAAAAGATACAAGGGGAGGATATATGTTAGGTTGACGGGGGATGATCCTCATTATTTTGGAATTGACTGGGTTTAGAACGAGGTGAAGATGGGAGAGACGTTTGTAGATAGAAGAAATACAGCTGGAGGCAGAAAATGGCGATATCGTGTATGCGATGGGCGGGTGTATGAGCATATATGAGGATGACATCGGCGTATTGCATGACTTTAAAGAAGTAAGGTTTGATAAACGGAGAGATACGGCCAAGTAGAAGAGAGAAAAAAGTAGGGGACCTAGGACTGAACCTTGTAGGTCCCCGCAGAAAATAGGGATGGGAGGGGAGGATGATGAATTTGAACAGATGCGAAAAGAATGGTCAAATAGATATGAGGCAAACCATGCTACGGAAGAGTAAGAATAGCTATATTATAACGAAGACGATACAAAAGGATAAAGTGGTCGACGATGCCAAGGCGAAGGAGAGGCCGATGGAGATGAGAATACTATACAGAGCCTTGTCACGAAAAATGGGTAGGTCGTTGTAAAATTTCATGCAGGCGATTTCGGTGAAGTGATTAGAGCAAAAAGCGAATTGGAAAGGAGGGTGCAGATTGGATGAAGAGAGATAAACCTTGATCTGTATTAATATAAGGTGTTCTAAGAGCTTAGAAGGAGTAGGGAGGAGTGAAATGGGGCGATAGCTAGAAGGAAGTGAAGGGTCGAACGATTGCTTCTTAAGGAGGTTGTAATGATGGCGGATTTTTAATGAGAAGGGAAGATACGACTGCGGATGGACGAGTTTAACATGGTGGGGAGGAAATGGGATATCGATGAACATATGGATTTAAGTATGGTGTAAGCAGGGGATCGGCAGGTGGGGTTTGGTTGGGCAAGGACATAGTGTCAGATGAGATTTCGTTAGGTGATACAGTGAGAAGGTTGAAGAGTTCTGGGAAGATAAGCGAGGCGGGAAAGATTTGGATAGGTTGGATACAGGGTTATGAGAGACCAACGTGGATACTTTGGTCTTGATAAATGACGAATAATCATAGGAATTGATGTTTTAAGATGAATAGATGCAGGCAAGGATTAAGTTAAAAGTAGGCAAGTGATACTTAGAGTTGAATGAAGTGATGATTTTATGTTGTCAGAAGGAGTTGCATTTGTTACGTAGTAGATTGAAATGACACCGGTGAAGAGCAAGATAGGAATCACGGAGATACTGAGAGAGCGTGCAGATATCACGTCTGAGAGAGCGGTGATATACTCGAAAAGCATGACGGATTGAACGCTTTGAGGGTAGGCATTGGATGTCAAACCATAAGGCACGATGCACAGTGTCAAACCATGATCACAGTGTAAGGCGAGATCGTGAGGAGAGGAAGATGTTATTATGGAAGAAGATAGAGACGATTCGAGTTAGGCAGATCGGAGAAGGAGAGGTCAAGATTTCTCCAATGGCGACGTAGGATAATAGGTGTGTGAAGCGGGGAGTGGTTGGAAGTGAGATCAAGGGTTACAAGTAAGTGATCTGATAGACCAGGATCGGTGATGGACAGTAAGGTGTAGCCAGCAAAACGATCGGGGACAGCGATTATGTCGAGTGCCCCGCCAAGGATATGTGTGGGGGCAGTGGATATGAATTAGTAATTGTAGTTGGATAGAATGTTGATGAACCGGATGGAATTGGTGGAATAGGGGCGATCGAGGCGGATGTTTAAGTCGCCAAGAACGAGTGAAAGGATGGAGGACAAAGAGCAGTGGAACAGAAGGTCAGCGAGTTCTGTAAAAAATAAGGAGGTAGGAGTTGATGAACCAGGACGGTATACAATAGCGAGATCCAGAGTGATGGGGCTAGAAGAACGACAAAGCGAAATAAAAATTACTGACGTATTTTCCGTAAATTTATAAAACCATAAATAATTAGAGTAATTATTTATGATATATATAGTAAGTAAGGGTTTTATTAATAACAATTTATGATAATAAACGCACATGGCATTACAAAGCAATGTAATCCGCAATTACACAATTAGAAAAACATTCATATACGTATTTAAAGAAAAAATATATTATCTGTAACAGCAACACAGATGCTTTGAAACTATCCAGAAATTTAGGCAAAATCGAGCAGCAATTGGAAAATAAGAAAGTAAGTATTCTACACCTTCTCAATTATTAAATCAAATATCTAGCTGGCGAAGAAAATTCTATTTCAGCTACATTGAAGACAACAAAGACGCAATAATGGATTCGCTTAATAACCTATCTATTGGTATAATAGATTTTGAAACTCAAGGTAGGTTAGTGTCAGCTGAGAATGAGCTTCTACCTATCAGAGAACTAGCCAATCTAGTAGAAATACAACTTGAATATCCGCTTAAAACATGATCTTATTATAAGATTTTGTATAAACCATTTATACTGTCACTTAATAAGATCGATAACATTTACAAGTCTCCCAGGGTCTTTACGAGGACGTATAGAATTTCTGGTTGCTATGTTCGAATCGTCAATTTGGTAGACGAGGAGGTAGTGTAGCCGCGTATATTCATAGTAGCATCGGTGCGTCTACATACTTACTTTTTCGGATTCCATTAACTCTTCCAGAGATCCTCTTATAATGCCGAAGACGATAGAAAAGGATTGAATAATCTACAACGGCAGTCTGAAGAAATGACAAGAGAAATAGTAATACTCTAAATTGTATTTTCACTAAACAGGAACATATCATATAAAACCTTTTGACTGACCTTTTTGATATAATGATGAAAACGAAAAGCTGACAATAAATATGGTATAATTATTAGCTGAAAGAAGATAGCGAACGGCCTGTTTAGAATAATAAGTTCAATAATTGTATATAAACTGTTGGAATGCTGGAAATAGGAATGTATTATGCAATAAAGCATGAAGCATTATTGATAATACATTATTGAAGCAAAATTAAAATTAATAAATTCGAGTCCAAACTTGAAAGATCGACAGGTTTGGATGCATTAAAGCACAAATTTAAAAGACCTATCAATTGAACGTCCCAACAGATAAATTTAAACTCTAATGAATGATGCAAACTTTTTTATGGATTATAAATAATATACTCTGTATTAGAATAAGATATAAGATAATCAAAATCCATCAGAGGAAATACTTCTTTAGCAAGTATTTGGCCCCGCTGTTATGCTTGGTCGAGGAATACGGGTCCAAACCTGATAACATACCAATTTCTACTGATGACCATTAATTTTTATTCTGATACATCGTGTGTTGTCTATTAGTCAATTCATAAAAATTGACTTTTATTGTAAATTTTAATTTTTAATTTTAAGTTGATATAAATTATAAAAAATCGTATAATTGTTTATTTTATTGTTTAATTATTAAATTTTGATTTAGCATTATCATTTTTTTGATTTTATAATTATATTAAACACTTAACAGCTAATGATAACTTGTTGAATGTAGAATGCACTTTTACTTCCTTAGTTTTGCGAGATTGAATCACATCAACTTGTTAGAAATTTTTGAAAGCTATTGCTTTCATAAATGTAAAATCTCATATCTTGTTTTTGTAAAAGTTCCCTTTCTAGCTGTCACGCTAGCAGATCTTTATCAATAGTAAAATTCTACTAATAGCAGACGTTCCCAGTCTACTCTTGTTGAAAATCCAACTTCTTATTGTGTATGATAAAAGATATTAGCATCTAATCCGATTGAAACAAGGAGTGAAGCATAGTTTGGCTTTATATAATTGGGACTCACTGGATGTATCTGATGGAATTCGATTATTAACGGGATGTATTTATGCTGTATGTGCGTATACACTACCACACAAGAAGGTTAAGTTGACGAATCATGATCCTCTTTGGTTAATTTCATTGATTAAAGATTTACAGAATCAAAGACATAAAGCTTACACGAAAGGTAATCGTAACGTATCTAGTCGGCTCACTACAAAGCTAGACAATCAAATAAAACTGTGAAAGAAATTGTATCACCTAAATTTACTTAAAAAGTCACGAAACCATATATGGAAAATTTGCAAGAGTTTCACAAATCATAAAACACAATGCTTTTCGTAATCTTAGTGAAGACGAATTGGTAACTAGGCTTAATGAATTAAACCATTCTTTTACTTCATTTGGTGAAGTATCCAAAAATATGTACAGATATCCCTCCCTCACATCAATGAAATGTATGTTTCTTATATAGAGATTGAAGAATTGCTGTCCTCCCTTAACTCATCGAAAGCATACGGAAATGGTATCAGTTGCTGGCTAGCTAAATTACTAATTATAGAGTTACCCCCTATCTTAGCTTCCCCTCTCACAATAAGCTTTCAATCAGCGATCTTTCCTGACTGTCTAAAGTAGTCTAAAGTGATACTCATTTCAAAGGATAAAACTGAACTTAACTTTCGGCAGATTACTTTAAATTCCGTTTTTGGGAAGTTGCTTGAATTATGGTTTCGCAAAAGATTTCTAAACACTTACAATGTTGTACTGGGTGACGATGAATTTGCTTATGGACAAAATTAGTCATGGGTATATTCGTCTTTCAGGACGTAGTCAGTTTATTTCATATTACGGATATCGCTCAGATGTGCTTCCAATACTCGCAGTAATGCCTCAGGGCGATGTTATTTCGCCAATGCTATTTGCCATTTATGTAAATGATATCAGGCTTTCGCTTATTAACTCGTGAGAAATCAAATTCGCGGACGACTATACGATGATTTTGTTCGTTTCGGATTTTGATGTTATTGAAAAATATGTCGAAATTGAATTAGGTAAGGTCATGGATTGGTGTCTTGATAATAAAATGAAATTAAATTTCTCGAAATGTAAAGTAATGCAGTTTTGCCCATCTTATAGACGATATTTGTATATATCGCATATTTCAGTTCATGATAGGAATGTTGAGATGGTAAATAGATTGAAAATACTCGGTATTCTATTTGTCCATGATATATCCTGGAATTCTCACCTCAGCAAAGTAGTCAAGCAATGTTCTTCGCGGCTATTTATATTGAGAAGATTAAAAAGAGAGGGCTTACCTTCTCAGTATCTCCAGTATGTTTACAAATCCAAGTGTTTGATTTTAAACTTATCGAAGATACATCACCTAGCAAGCAAGATTTGCGGTGTCCCTTTTGTACCATTGGAAGTAATCCTCTCTAACATACACGTGAAGAAAGCGGTGTCTTTATCAAATTCTAAGCCTTTCCTTGAGTTTTTCTCGTGGAATAGTGCTTTCAATTATAACTTAAGACATAACAGAAAACATGAGGTACCATTCGTTCGAACAGCAAATTCAAAAAAGTCCCCCCCCCTGCTGTTCGTCTTTTAAACTCACCATTGTAACATTATTCTTTGTTTTCTCTTCTTTTCGATTTTGAAATCTCTTGTAATATTAATTTTTTCATTCATGTACTTTTTTTCTTAGGTAATATATTTAGCTATTTTATAAGCTCATATAGTTGTTTGTTCTTAAATAAAGGAATTATTATAACTGTATTCCTTAAAACTATAGTCGTTTATTTTCTTGACATCAGTGTCGCAGTGACAATCAAACAAACAAACCAAACAAAATGCACGGTTATTACCTACCAAAAACGTGCACAGTTGTTCAATGAAGTTATCTCTGTACTGAAATCTAAATCAATAATTGATGAGATCTTATAAAATTAATACAATAATTGATGAGATCTTATAGAACTTCAAAAAATATTTACAGTTTAAACACACATTCCAGATTATTCCTGTCAGTTCCAGATTATTCCTGTCAGTTCCAGATTATTCCTGTCAGTTCCAGATTATTCCTGTCAGTTCCAGATTATTCCTGTCAGTTCCAGATTATTCCTGTCAGTTCCGCTCGCTACGCTCGCGGATTGAGCTCAATCTATCGATAAAAGGTTATGCCTAAAAAAGCGCGATCTCAGATCCCTGTTCCTGATCAACAATCTTCCACATCTAAATGCAATGATGGTTATACCAGCTTTGAAGTTGGATGCGATTCCAAAGATTGCGATGTATGGACACTTGTTCGTGTTAAAATATACGACCACTCAGTGTATAAACTTAAACATTTCACTTGCGGTTTTTGTACATCAGTACGACTACTACAGTTATCCTGCTCATCTACTCCTGTATCACACACTACCACTCAGACCAATGCTGTTTTAGATGTTTCCCTCGCATCAACACCTGACTTCGCATCATATAATCCCATTATTGAACCTACTCTCTCACACACTCCTCGTTCAACTACGTACCAAACTTCCATTAATCTTTCTCATTCTAACAATGCTAACGGCAAAGCTTTTCATCTCGTACCTCCTCTTTCCTATTCCTCCCCCAATCTAAATAAATCTCAAACTTCTTTATTCTCTTCACATACTCCTTACTCTACCTCCCACGTATCACTTTCCAATAATCTACATT